>MU684840.1:4270-15836 GCA_026770625.1 Nicotiana glauca | reverse complement strand
TTGATAATTGTTTAAGTCTACATCAGTCGAGAAGTTAATCACAATTCCTCGTGGGAACGATACTTTACTTACTACTATATTACTTGTCGATCGCGTACACTTGCGTGAGTGTTTTGGTCGCAACACTAAAGATCGAAATGGAGTCCCCGAGAAAAAGATTCTCGAGGATGTTTCCCTTGAGGACGATCCCTCGACAGTAGATTAGGCCTTTGGCTGTTGTTTTTTGCTTCTTTGTTTCTGTGTAAGGGGCCGTCGTGGGCTTTGTAAAGCATCTTTTGTTAATACAAGAATGTCTTTATTTTGCCTTTGATTTGTGTTGAATTCCGTTATGCTTTCGTTTGTGAGTGTACGACTCTAACGATTGGTCCGAGCATCGGTTTCGGAATATAATAATAATAAACCCTTAGGTTTTTATTTGATCAATATGTTGCTTTTTAAAGTTCTTTGCTATCCTTTGGACTAAGCTCGGATTGATTTGATGCCAACTTAGGTCACCAGGATTTCCAAGTCCGAGTTGGGTGAGAGCTATGTCTCTATTCTCGAAATACAGCTAGCCTTCTTTAGGTTCCATTGGTAGACCTCGAGCGAGAATTCTCTCGAACTCTAACCTTTGGATTCAACAGTTGGGTAAACGTTTGCTCGATCATATATAAATAAAGATAGCCCTAAGGCCTTTGCAAATAGTCCTCGAGTAAGAGCATGCTCGAACTCGGGTAGCCCCGAATTGAGTGAAAATTTATTTGAACTTGAAAATAAAGATAGCCCTAAGGCTTTATACATAAACCCCGAGTGAGAGCCTGCTCGAACACGGGTAACCCTTGGGCTAAATAGTCGAACGAACATTTTTTCGGTCTTGAAATAAAGATAGCCCTGAGGCTCTATTAATAATCCCCGAGTGTGGACTGGCTCGAACTCAGGTAGCCCTTGGGCTTAAAATAATTGAGAGAGCTTTTGCTCGAACTTGAGATAAAGATAGCCCTGAGGCTTTGTTAATAGTCCCCGAGTGAGAACTGGCTCGAACTCGGGTAGCCCTTGGGCTTAAAATAATCGAGAGAGCGTTTGCTCGAACTTGAGATGAAGATAGCCCCGAGGCTTTGTTAATAGTCCCCGAGTGAGAACTGGCTCGAACTCGGGTAGCCCTTGGGCTTAAAATAATCGAGAGAGCGTTGCTCGAACTTGATATGAAGATAACCCCGAGGCTTTGTTAATAGTCCCCGAGTGAGAACTGGCTCGAACTCGGGTAGCCCTTGGGCTTAAAATAATCGAGAGAGCGTTTGCTCGAACTTGATATGAAGATAAACCTGAGGCTTTGTTAATAGTCCCCGAGTGAGAATTGGCTCGAACTCGGGTAGCCCTTGAGCTGAAAATATTCGAGAGAGCATTTTCCCGAACCCGACTCGTAGACGGTTCTTTAATAATTTCCGATAATCTGGTTCCCGATGCCTGGGTCCTGATGTCAACATCATGACATAAGCGGTTGAAGAGACTGAAGGGTTGCTTTTTGCACGATCCCCAAAAGCATTAATTGTAGGCGGCCGACGGTTGATCTTTTGGCTTCCTCAGCACGTTCAAATGATCTTTCTAAATAGACAAAACTCCACAATTTTGCCGATATAACTCTCTTAGTGCTTCCAAGATTTCATTTGGCCCCTTTCAATTTCTTTGAACTCTCCCTTTTCTTTTCTAACGACATTTTTTATTTTCTCGGATCTTCCGCTTTAGAAGTGGCGAAAACCTCTAAAACCGTTCCTCAAAAAGAAAAAGCTTCATCATCTTCTCGATCGACCAAAGGTAAACCGGTAGTTCCTCCTAGTATCGAAGAGTTTACTCCCGGGCCTTGCGATACATCTTCAGATTTCCAGGTCGAAAACCTCTCCTCTATTTCGGGACGATACGAACCCATGTCTCGATATATTAGTTTAATAACCTAAATCGAGAAGTTGAAGGCCGACTACTGTTAGGGGAAGGCGGTGCAAGTAGAGTTTCCTTCATGAAGAGAAGACATAACCAAGCACAAGGCTGGTTTCCTTAGTGTATACACATATCCTTTCACCTATGCCCGGTAGAAGCCTCTTTACCATCGATAGATCCAGTGATCCTTGATTTCTGCAGCCAATATCAGGTGACACCTGGACAAACCTATCCATCATTCTGGCATATTGTTTATATGATTAGGTATTTCTCAAAAATGGTTGAAGGGATGCCTTTTACCCTCGACCATCTAATTAGATTGTATAGCCCCCAACTTTATCAAGGTGGCCCGATTAAGCTGAAACGTCGATCCCCGAAAGCCTTTTTTGCTAGCATCGATGAAGATAAGGACCATGTGTGGATGAGCCGCTTTGTTCGAGTCCGGACCTCGGACCTGATCCCTGCTGAGAGAATTCCATTCCCCGAGAAATGGAATATAAATCGTAAGTAAACATGTTCCGCTCATCGGATACCTTTTCTTGACTTTGAATTATCTTTCGTCAATGATACAATTATCAAGTGGTACCCCGGTACTGTCAACAATCTCCTAGGTTGGGTCCAATAACTTGATTCGATCTGCCCATATGCGAAGCGCATGTGGCGCGATCTGGCTAAGACCCGTTGGGAGGCCAAAAAGTATGGTGAGTTTTTATCTCTATTCATATTGTAGCTCTTTAGAGAAGATATCTCTTGCTAGTACTCTCATCCTTTGTGCCTATGCAGGCCTTATCGAGGCCGTTTTTATGAGGGAACCCTCGCCTGGGGAAGCAGATACCTCGAAGCCTACTAAGGAGAAAAAGAGAAAGAAGACATCACCGACCGGGTCCCCAAAGCCAAAAGGCTAAAGTTCAAAAGCCCGAGGCCGATTCAGTGGCCTCAACTTGGGAGGCGGCCGAAAGTCTTTATGCCAAGGGCGAAGAGAGTGATGACTACCCGTTGGTACTTAGGGGGAGAAGAAGTGATGCTGCCTCGAAATCTACTGAGTTGAAGCTGGCTAAGTCGGACGCTGCTGGAACTGAGGCCGCCGAGGTGGTCCCTACCCGAGCTGAGGGAATTATTAGAGGAAGCTTAGACGAAGTCCCCGGGCTGACCAACGACCAAAACACATCGGGTGCCGAGGGGCACCTGGTCGATGAACCCGAAGAAACTAATGATGAAGCCCCTTGTAGGAGGGAGAGGATCCCCATTGACCCAGTCGAGGTGATCAACATAGATGATCCTCTGCCGGGCCCATCATTCTCTCTTCGAAAAATACGGGATGCCCAAGGTATGGAAACTCCCATTGTGAGGGAATCCCCCGGGGAGAATAGTATGTTTGAAGGATATTTGCTGGGGTTGAGGAAGGTCCCAATATTGACGCCTCATTGATCTTCTCAAATTCGACAACAGGTAATTTAGATTTGACAGCTGTACTTTGAGTTTCGATTATTGTTTAGGCCTTAAAGATCTCCAACCAAGCCTTTTCCAAGTCATATGTAGAGTTGGCTTGTTGTGAGGACGAATTTAGGAAGTGTCGACGCCCCCCTTTTCCTTGGAATCGGGTTTACGACATTTGGGAAGACAACTCTTTTCCCGTTTGGGAATTGGTTTTTTTTTATTTTGGAGAGTCGCCACCTAATGATTATAGTTCATTAGGACACTTTTTAGAAGAATTAAAGATGAAAATCAGAGTTTGGGTAAGGGCTTGAAATTATCTCGAGGGGAAGGTGTTAGGAACCCCTCAAGATCCACTAGTGTGGTTCCCGACCATGCTAAAATTATGAATTTAAATGCAAACACGAATAAACAAGCAAGTATTCAAATAAGAAGCATAAAAAGGGTTAAAAGAATTGCTGAAATTCAGAAAGGAAACAGTTTTGTGATTGAAGAGATACGCAAGTAAAGGGAAGGGTCAAACAATTGGTGCAAGCAACTTGAAAGACGTATAAGAAACAGAAGTTGAAATAGCTTTTAAAAATCTGAAAATTATTAAACTAATAAAGAGGAAGGGGGTCCTAGGTTTATACATTACATGGATCATTCTCACAACATTGGTACCCAATTGTACGCATAGTGTTATCGTGTAATCATCATCTCCATGTCTACCCTTCCCACCCCATCAAGGTATTAAAGCGCGGAATGGTATCGTTTACCTATTGCATGCTATTACCTGTCCCGATCCTATCATTCCTGGAGGCAAATGGTCTACTAATCTTAAAAGGAAATGGGTTTTGGGGCTTTTAGAAGTTGCAAAGGATAAAATACTAAGGCGTCAACCAAAACAAATAGTTGCAAACAGAAGGGGAAACAGACAAGCAAGAAAGGCTCAAATATGCCTCCATAAATCATCGAAAACCACAGAGTTTAGCATGTCTTTCACGTACTGATTTTTGGTCTTATTTGAATAAAGCAGTGAGCGGACTGGTTCAACGCATATTTTTAGGCGAAAAGTCTACATTAGGCATACTCGAATGCAGTTGTTTGAAACTGATCTGATTGACTTAGGTGTTAATTAGAACTAGGCGTGACATATACTGATATTAGAAACAAATGTGCAAACTAACAGGGGTTACCAATTTTAGCGGGGCAATATAAGTTTAACAGCTAGTATTATCTCTATTTAGATTCAAAATTTCCTATGGGCATGCTCTCTATATGAATAATGATTTGGACACCTTTTAGACATTACCAAAATCCTATGAGCATGACATCTATATGCAGTTTTTATTATTTAAACCTACAAATAGTTTGCCTAATGACGTTTGCAGAATGCAGCAGTTTGGTAGACCATGTTTATATAAAATTGCGGAATGATTAGAAGTTAACCTATAGGCAGGATATCTATGCGTGTTTGCAGAAATTAAAGATTAAACCTATGAGCATGATTTCTAGGTGGATATGAAGAGATGAGAGTTAAAACCTATAGGCATGATTTCTAGGTGGATATGCAGAGATGAGAATTAAAACCTATAGGCATGCTTTCTAGGTGGATATGCAGAGATGAGAATTAAAACCTATAGGCATGATTTCTAGGTGCGTTTGCAGAAATAAAGGTTTGAACCTATAGGCAGGATCTCTAGGTGCGTTTGCAGAAATAAAGGTTTGAACCTATAGGCATGATCTCTACCCTTGGTGCATAAAGTAAATCCCATCCCCCTTTCTTTACTAAGTTCCCCAGAGTTAATACAAATTATTACAACCCAAAAGAAACAACTAAAATAATAAAATACATCAGAAATCCTTAGTTGCATCCAAGAAACCTAATTCAGACTTAAGGCCTAATAACATGAGATTGAACCACTTCCGAGAACCAGATTTCCAAGCCTTCTCTTATCTAAGGTGTTTCAGAGATCCAAGGGATTTCAGGAACCCCAAGCAGTGCATACATCCAAGATATTCATAAAAATTGAGTTGTGCAGTGTGGAAGAGCCAGCCCATATGTGTCCAAGTTCAGAGGGAGCTCAAAGGTCCCAAGGCAAGGCTCACACAAGAGGGGCAAAACTTAAATTCTAGGATTTGAGTGTAAGTGTAATAGAAAAGGGTGGGAGGACTACCCAGGCAGGTTGGTGGTCATGCCCAGCCACAGTACATACTGGCACACCCCTGACCAAACCTATGATCAAGCATTTATGGAGTAAAGACATACTGGAGGTCAAGCCATGGCCTGAACAATAATCAGAAGTACTGGCAGGTCAAGGCTGTTACTCAATATACACACAATAGGGGAATGGGGAGGGGAGATTGACAAGCTTAGGACCCCAAAGTTCATAACCATGGATAATGATTTCAGGCATTCCCATATTTCTGAACCATAACTTAAAGCATACAAAGGGGATATGAGGGTTTAGGATTCATTAAAGTATCAAATACATAACAACAACAGACAGGATGCACATGTAAATTAAATATAGAATTACAAGGGAGAGGGAAACATGTTACAACATGCTAGAAACAAATGTTAACTAAGGAAGACATGAACAGAAGTAGGCAGGAATAAAACACATTGTTGTTGAGACTTGTAAATTAACTGGGACATACCAGTAGAGAAGCAAAAAGTGCAGAAGAAAGTAGAGTAAACAAAGTACACAGCAGCATAAGTAGCAGAAAGAGGGAGATAGTTTTTAAGTGAGAGCGATTTAAACTCAGATTTGCTTTCTGTGTTCGTGTGTTCAAAGAAAAGGGAGGAGAGTATTTATAGCTTTGAAAACGTGTAGAGAAATAAGGTAACAAGTACAAATCTATCACAAATATGGCATGGCTACAAATCAGAATCAAATTAGTATAAGACTCCCCTTTAATCAGGGGATTCTTATTCAAACGGATGCTAACATGATCCAAATAAGGAAAGGAGAATCAGCCTTGTAAGCAGAATGGCTGTTGCCATAAAAGAAGCAGTAAAGTCATACAATAGGCAATTAAGTCTAAGTACAAGAACTTAAAATTATTTTTGGAAAGATTCAGGGGGGCCAATCAAAGGAAAAGAATCAATTACCCCTTAACAGACGAGTAAAATCAAAATTTCACAAAGGAAAAGTTTTGAAAATTAATCACGAGTTTGAGAATCAATCACAGAAGGAACTCAGTATATATATAAATGCATGCACAAGTGATAGACACGTGAAACCAAGTTATGGCAAAATAACAGCATACAGTAGTAACTAAAAGGAAGACATTCGAAGCATGATAGTCAAGTTTCAGTGTTTAACAATAGAGAAGAAGATCAGAAGCATGCAAAGAACTCAGAACCAAAATAGTCAAGAGCATTGAAGCACACTGCAATTTCAACAGGCGAGTTGCACAAACAACTTCAAAGAAATCGAATAGTCCCCAAAGAAACTAGGGTTTTCGAAAATCAATCGAGTTTAAAGGAGATAAGCAGATAAAAAAATAAACAGGTTCAGAATCTCGGATAAGCCCCAAAAAATTAGGGTTTTCACTATGCTAACTCGGATATAGAAGAAGGTAAATCAAGCGAATACTAACAAACAAAAACTCAAACAAAATCCCAAAATTAGGGTTTTCAACATGCTAACTCAAATAAAAAATAAGGTAAATCAAATGACCATTAACAATTAGACCAAGGAACTCAAACAAAATCCATAAGAAAATTAGGGTTTTCAACATGCTCACTCAGATAGAAGATAACACAAACAAAAAATACAGTAAAACATGTCGATAATCAAAGAAAAGAGATTCGAAATATCTTAACATAAAACCAGAGTTAAAAGAACAAAAAGTTTTGAAAGCAAAAAAATTGAGGAAACCTCAAGAAACATGTTCAGAAAGTTCAAACGCACATAGATCTAAGAATAAATCGAAGGAACCTTAGAGCTAGGGTTTCATGAGAAACCCAGGTGACGAGATAGGCTTTGAAAACCATCGATCTAAGTAGAGAAGTGGAAGATCGAACTCGAATAGCCATGACTGGCCGGACAAAGTTTGAAGACGACCCGAGAACAGTCATCAAACAAAGGCTTGGTCGAAACCCTTTAAGATCTGGTCATTGGACCTTTAGAAGCGAGCACGCAGAAGCCATGAGAGGCTAGTATAGGCCTCCGATGAGCCTGAGAAGCCATAGATTAGGGCTTCGATGAGAGGCAGCGGCTAGGGTTTGAGGTAAGTTGAGAGGGAGTTGAGAGAGGAGAGGATTCAGAGGCAGCGGTCGAAAAAAATGAGGTAGGGTTTTAGGGTCATTTGAATTAAAAAAGAAAAGGGAAGAGGGGAGCCGTTGATCTAAAGGATCAACGGCTGGGATTAAACTGGTTAAATGGGGAATGGGTTTGTGTATGATAGGAAAGGGTATGGGTCGGGTAGGTGTGTTAATTGGGCTGGGTAATTGGGTTTTAAATTGGAGCTGAAATGGAGTACCAAATTGGCTATAATTGAAATGCAATAGAGGCCAAATCATAAATAGCCAATTTTCTCCTTTTAATTTTATAAAAATAGTAGTGCTGATTTTAAAAATAAATTAAGCATACTGGGTAAATAAGTATTATATAAATATTAATTAAAAAATGCTGGGATTAATTTTATAAACGTAAAAATGTCATAAATTACAAGATAGACTATAATTGCAATTATATGCAATTTAGCTTTAAAATACCAAACAAATTTGTAAAAGATATGCGAAAATTACTTTAATTATACTTAGGTGTAAATGTGAAAATACAATGAATTATTCACCAAGATGATAATTTTGGGAATAATTATTGGATTTTGTTGTGTAAAATAGGCAATAAATTGGTTTTAAAAAAATCGTCAAAAAATGTCAAAACTCTTGTATGTGCTTATATATGCACCAATATGCCATTTTAAAAAATATTTAGGTATTATAAATACTTAGGAAAAAATTGGGTATCAACAGCTGCCCCTCTTTACCCGGGGAGGATGAAAGAGTTGTCGGGTAAAGATATGATGGCCAATTTTGACCGGAAGTGGCGATTTGAAAAGAATTTGACCGAGCTCTAGTTTCTGAGCTACCTACATATCCCTGATTTTACAGGAATCAGGCCGTATGTAGTTCAGGAACCATTGACGGAACATGCCGATCGTGATTCGAAAGAGACGGGCACGATGTTTATGGGGCAAAAGGTATCTGAAACTTGATCGGCGGCGGGGCCTGGAGCGGGATTGCTCCTGTTGAGACGGCCAATGCTAGCCAGTGTACCTGAAAGTGAGCAATATAGGCGTATATTGTGCATAAACTTAAACATGATGCAAGTTCCCGTTAGACCATGAATGCTGTCTTTGGGCGGTTAGGATGACGTCCTCGGACCATGATGTCCTGGGCCATGAAGCGCAAAATTAAAGGATTCGCAGGCTATGAAATGACGTTTTCGGGCTATGATAATGGTGCCTCCGAACCATGATGCCTTTGAATAATGATGTGCAGGATATAAAGTGGGGTCCTCGGGCCATGGCATGGTGTTCTCGGGCTATGAAGGATGATGCCTCCGAACAATGACGCCTTCGGACAATTTGGCGATATTTCAGCCCATGAAATACAAGATTTGGCGGTATTTCAGCCGATGCAAAAGTGTAAATGGCGATATTTCAGCCGATGCAAAGCATAAATGGCGATATTTCAGCCGGTGCAAAGAACGTAAATGGCGATATTTCAGCCGACAGAACTTTAAATAAAGCAGGCGATGTTTCAGCCAATGCAAGGAGCGTAATATGCGATATTTCAGCCGACAGAAGGTATAAGTACTGGCGATCTTTCAGCCGATGTAGAATTTAAACAAAGTTTGGCAATATTTCAGCCGATTGCAAGATGTGAGGTAGCGATATTTCAGCCATGCGAGAAAAATGAAGTGGTGATATTTCAGCCATGCAGGTGGAGGTAGAGCTTAACCTCGGAAGGCAGAAAGGTAGCCTTATGCAATGCAGGAAATGCAGATGGAGACAACGCTTAGTCTCGAAAGGCAGAAAGGTAGCCTTATGCAATGCAGGAAATGCAGATGGAGACAACGCTTAGTCTTGGAAGCCAGAAAGGTAGCCTTATGCAATGCAGATAATGTAGATGGAGACAACGCTTAGTCTCGGAAGGTAGAAAGGTAGCCTTATGCAATGCAGATAATGCAGATGGAGACAACGCTTAGTCTCAGAAGGTAGAAAGGTAGCCTTATGCAATGCAGGAAATGCAGATGGAGATAATGCTTAGCCTCGGAATGCAGAGAGGTAGCCTTATGCAATGCAAGAAATGCAGATGGAGACAACACTTAGTCTCGGAAGGCAGAAAGGTAGCCTTATGCAATGCAGGAAATGCAGATGGAGACAACGCTTAGTCTCGGAAGGCAGAAAGGTAGCCTTATGAAATGTAGATAATGCGTATGGAGACAACACTTAGTCCCGGAAGGCAGAAAGATATCCTTATGCAATGCAGATAAAAGCGAATAGTAAGTAAAAACTCTTAGCTGATAGCTGGTAGCTGATTGTGATACTGCGGCTGCTGGGGATATTGCGTGCGGATAGCAAATGTGAATATATGTGATGGTTCAATGCGATTGCGTAATATATTTGGTAATTTTGTGAGTTGGGTGCCCGCATCCAAAGAAAATCTTGAGTTTTGTAAGAGGGGGGAAAGGTTAGTTCGTTTTCCCTTGAATCCTAGCATTGCGTATCATTGGGGTAGCATTGCTAAACAACGGCTGTTCGAACAATAATTATGCATGATTTAGTAAACATATCATAAGTAGAAAAATAGTTTTCTTTTAGCTGAACCAATGACTGTGACGAGGTTCGAGACATTTAAACCTCTCCTGCTCCGGAATTTTGAGGGTCCTTCTCAAAATTCTACCCCAGTTTACTGGGCTGGCACTTCCGACGGCTGCGCTGAATGACTAAAGAATCGACTTTGGAATTTTGAGGGTCCTCCTCAAAATTTTGCCCCAGTTTACTGAGGTGACATTCCTGGCGATGAGTGGCTGAAGACTAACTTCGGAATTTTGAGGGTCCTCCTTAAAATTTTGCCCCAGTTCCAATAATAGGGGGAGATGAAATTTTTATTAAATTGTGACCGAACCCATAGGGCTACCTACGTATCCCCTTTTAAACGGGAATCAGGTCAGGTGTAGTTCAAATTACATCATAAAGAAATCATAGGTGATTACACATAATACCGTTTCACTGCATCTGAGTTGATTGGCTTTGGCCAGACTTCTCCGTCCATTTCTGCAAGAATAAGGGCTCCTCCAGTTAGAACCCAATGAACTATGTACGGACCTTGCCAGTTGGGAGAGAATTTCCCCTTAGCTTCATCTTGATGTGGGAATATTTTCTTTAACACCAACTGCCCCGGTGTAAACTTCCTTGGCTTAACTCTTTTGTTGAAGGCTCTGGACATCCTGTTCTAGTACAACTGACCGTGGCAAACTGCATTCATCCTTTTTCCATCTATAAGGGCTAACTGCTCGTAGCGACCCTTTACCCATTCTGCGTCGTCCAACTCTGCTTCTTGTATGATCCTCAAGGAAGGAATTTCTACCTCAGCGGGGATGACCACTTCTGTACCATACCAACATGTAGGGAGTTGCTCCGGTCGATGTGCAGACTGTGATGCGGTATCCCAACAAAGCAAATGATAACTTCTCATGCCATTGTTTGTGACTTTCAACCATCTTCCTTAGTATCTTCTTGATATTCTTGTTGGCTGCCTCTACAGCTCCATTCATCTGAGACCTGTAGGCTGTAGAGTTCTTGTGTTTGATATTGAATGCCTCACACATTGCTTTCATCAAATCGCTGTTGAGATTGGAACCATTATTAGTGATGATTGATTCCGAAATTCCGAATCGGAAAACAATACGGTCACGGACGAAATCTGTCATAACTTTCTTGGTCACTGCCCTGTATGACGCTGCTTCAACCCATTTGGTAAAATAATCAATTGCCACCAGGATAAATCTATGCCCATTTGATACGGCAGGCTCGATAGGTCCAATGACGTCCATCCCCCAGGCGACGAATGGCCACGGTGAGCTTGTTGCAGTAAGCTCGTTTGGAGGCACCTTTATCATATCTGCATGTATCTGACAGTGATGGCATTTGCGAACATACTGGATATAGTCTGTTTCCATAGTCATCCAAAAATAACCTGCTCGGAGTATCTTCTTTG
>MU684838.1:850-18444 GCA_026770625.1 Nicotiana glauca | reverse complement strand
TTCAGTATTGTTGATTTGTTGGATTATTTCTATCTATCAGTTATATTTTTGGTTTCAATGTTGTTAATGATTTTCGAACAAGTGAATTCGAGCTTTATGCTCGGGTTGAGAATGAAATTGGTCGGGCTTGCCTAGCAGTCACGACCGGGTTTGGGGTCGTGACAATTAAAACCTTGGACCGAGATCAAATAATATGTAAGTAATGCAAAAATAATGATATCAATTCCCGAAGGAATTGCATAGTTGGCACGAAGCCCCAAACATGGCAATCAACCCCAATTATGATGATAACAAATAATGTGAGTCAAATACGCGGTAAAAATCAACAACCGGGATGGACCATGTTACAGTCCCCCAAAGGTGCTCTACCCCACGCTCATATCCGGCGTGCAAGTCACCTCAGTACAGCACTATGATGTGCAAATCCGGGGTTTCAAACCCTCAGGATATCATTTACAAGTATTACTCACCTCGAACCGGTGAAATCTCTAGCTTGCGACGCGTTTGCCCTCCAAATCGGCCTCCACGCACGTCGAATCTAGCCAAAATCAGAGCGAATGTATCACAATATGCCAATGGAACAATACCCAATCAAAAACAATCCAGAAATAGCAAAAATCTCGAAACTAGCAAAACCTGAGCCCCGGGCCCGCTTCTCGAAAAATTATAAAACTCACATTATCGGATTCCTCGTCTCGCCACGAGTCCATACACACCAAGAACTCCCAAATCCGAGCTCAAATGACCTATCAAATCCCAATTTGGAATATCAAAAACTCAAGCCCTAGTTCATAAATTTTAGGCTCAATTTCCATGAATTTCTAGACCAATTTCACAATATAATCATGTTTTTAGTTCATAGAACTTACCTCCAGTTAATCCCCTTCGAAACCCTCTTAAATTGCTCCCAAAAAGCTCCCAAGATGCTCAACAATGGAGGAAAAATGCCATAACTCGCGGAACAAAATGACACTTTAAAACCCTTTCCTGTCCGGCCCTTTTCGCATCTGCGATAACATAACCACTTCTGCATCCCTTTTCCGCTTCTGCGGACTTTCACTTGAGATCCACGACCGCTTCTGTGGTGACCGCTTTTGCAAAACCCCTTCCGCTTCTGCGGAAATGCCAAGCCTTTCTAAAATCGCACCTGCGACCTTCCCACTTCCGCAGATGCGGAAATACCAGAACCAGTAGACTTAAACATGCTACAAACTCCAAAACTCTATGTTCAACCACCCGAACTCACCTCGAGGCCCTCGGGACCTCAACCAAAAGCACAAATATGATCTATTACCTTGTTCAAACTTGCTCGAACCATCAAAACGTTACCATTAACACCAAAACTATCAAATTTCACCAAATCAAAGCCTAAGTTCTTCAAGAACTTCCGAAATGCACTTTCGATCAAATCCAGACCAAACGATGTCCGAATGACCTGAAAATTTACACACATATCCAAAATCACCTAACGAAACTACAAAAACTCTCGAAATTCCATTCCGACACTCAGATCAAATTCTCACCTATCAACCGGAATTCGCCAAAATACTAACTTTGCCCATTCAAGCCTAGTTCTACACCGGGCCTTCAAAATCAATTCCGATCGCACTCCTAAGTCACAAATCATTTTCCGAAGATAACCAAATTACCGGAAATCCCATCCGAGCCCTCTAACTCGTAAGTCAACATTCGGTTGACTTTTCCAAAACAAGCCTTCCTTAGAGAGACTAAGTGTCTCATTTTCCACCAATACCAATCCAAATTAACCCTAACACACCACATACTGACAATGAACCATGAAGAAGCATAAAACGGGGAAAAATAGAGCAGTAACGCATGAGACGACGGGTCGGATCGTCACATTTGATTTTTTTAATCGAATTTTAAGTAGTATCTTCTCAAATTCTCTCCAATATCCAAATTTCCCTTCTTTATATTTTTACTGTCAGTTTGTTTTGTTAAGTTCCGTTAGTGGAAGGACCAAAAATACTCGCAGTGCTTAATTAAAAGTTCAATTTGCTGTGTGTAATATCAGGGCTAAAACTGGAATCAAGAACACCAGGCAAAATACTTAAAAAATAAATATGAAAACGGTAGATCATAAATAACCTTTTCTGCACTTTAAATCTTGTCCTTTTTCAAAAAAGGTTGTTGTAAACACGGCCTACGGTTTTCTTAACCACGTTTGTCCTCTAAAAGAACCCTTCTAGTACCACTTCTAAGGGCTCATTGGGTATGAGGGATAAAGAATAATTAATTTCGTGATTAAATTTAAGAAAAATTTATCTTATATTTGATTGAAAGAAAAATACAGTATAATTAATCCCGAGATTAGTTATTACGGAATTGTAATATTTTTTTATCACAATGGGAGAGTGGAATAACTAACTTCGGAATAACTAATCCCCGGATAATTAATTCTAGGATAGCTTCTTTCCAACCAATGACCCCTAAGAGTTCTCGTAATTATTAGACACCTACATCGAGAGGTGGCCCAAGGTTGAAGTTGACGAGTGCACCATTATTGTCTTAGTTTGTGCAGCTAGTTGCGCTTAGGGATGTCAGATCGGATTGAGTCCAAAATGGGTCATATAAAAACAGATCAATTATTCAATCCTATTTATATTTAATTCGGATAAAAATAGATGAACTGGTAGATAAAATGGATATCTCATATTAGGCTATATAGATGACATTCACACCTTAATATTATCATGCTTTATTATTGTTTTAGAGGCGAATTGATAATAAAATGCTCTAATTTGTATTCTTTTGCTTTGTAGGGAATAATCTAAGTGAGGAAGCACTACATAGTATTTTGGAGTCAATAATGTGAAGAAAACGCCTAATCAAGAAGCACCTGAGCATAAAGAAGCAAAAGTGGACTGAGGTGAAATCCACCGCGACTGCGGTGGAACCGCGGAAGATCAATTACGCGAGGCAGAATGTTCATCGTTTACTGCCGTCACGCCGTGGTCTTGCCGCGGTCTTGCCGTGGTCTTGCCGCGGCCGCGGTGAACTGTTCAAATGCCAGAAAATTGGAGACCAAAGTGTAATTCGGGAAAAACTTGTACCAAACCCTTATAAACTTTAGAAGCTCGCCCAAGACATAATTAAGCTTATTTTTAGATTACTTTGGAGGCAAGAACAAGTGTGAGAAGATCAACCAAATATTAGAATTTTTCTATCTCCTTTTAATTCTTTCAATTATACATTATGATCAACTTTGTAGTTTTATCTTATTTTGTTATGAGTAGCCAAGCAATTATCTAGGGTTGATGGAACCAATTGTTGGTTGAAGTTTTGACTCAACTTGTTAAAATCGAGCATAAATTATTCTATGATTGTTCAACTACGTTTTGTATGGTGATTAATTGAATGGGTCCTTAATTAATCGTGTCTAATTACCTCATATTGCTTGAGAAAGAATATTAGGTTAGACTGTTGTTGAACAACATCACTTTTGGGTAATTGAAGAGATTAATTACTTGAACTTAAAAGTGGGTTTAGAGATAACTAAACTTTGGTGGTATAAATTAGAGCTGCACATATTGTTAGCTAGAGTAGTTCGAGAGAATTCTCTAGTAAATTATCTTAGTTGATCGAGAGATAATTACGATAACCCATAGCTCATAATTCACATATAGTATTACGGCGAGATTATAGAGAAAGAGTCAAGACCTAAACTAGCAATTGGGGAAATGACAACTTTAGACCTTTTTACCATTGAATTATCTTTAATATAGCATATTGTTATTTCCAATATTATTTGAAGTAGTTTATAAAAAAAAAACCAAGGTTGATTGATAAAAATCTTGCATCTAGAGATTGGTTGAGTTGATATAGCATTGCCTAAGAGTTGTAATAGATAGGTTTGTTCCCTGAGGATTCGACTCAGGACTTAAAACTGGATTATATTTGCAACGACCGCTTTGTCTTTTAGAAGGCATAGTTGGGCGTGATCAAATTTTGACGCCGTTGCTAGGGATCTAACAGTGTTATTTATTACAACTTAGAAGTAGTGTTAGAATTAGTAGTTTAAATCAAGTTTTGAAGGTTTGGTGTTAAACAATCTTTTCATTGAAATTCTCACGTTTTAACTCTTGTGGAATTCAGGTGTATGCCTAGAAATTCTTCTAGAGCTGGAGAACTGCTAGAAGGACTCTCAGAACCCGAGAAAATATTCAAGGCACTGAACCGTGCCAACAAGAGGATCCAACAATCATAACAATCGCACCAGTTTGAATTTGACATGGGTGACGTAAAAAACGTCAACGGAAATGTTGGGGATGTGCCAGAAGCCCCAAACGTCAGAGTAGTGGCATTTCTTGTGCCAAAAGTTGCACTTTATGATTGGGCACAGCCTACAGCTGACAAACTGGCTACTGCCATAGCTGTGCCCCCAATTCAAGCGGAGACATTCCAGATCACCAACAACATACTGCATCTTCTGCAGAATAAGAGATTGTTCTCCGGGTCACACATTGAAGACCCTCGGCAACACTTGAAATTTTTTTGTCGATTTGTGTGTCCCAAAGGCAGCCTAATGTGACCCTGGAAGTTATCAAACTATTACTATTCCCGTTATTTGTGACTAGGGAAGCTCAGAATAGGTTAAATTCGCTTCCTATTAATTCCATTGTCACTTGGGAGGAATTAGTCAAGCAGTTATTGAATAAGTTCTACCCGCCCAATAAGACTACAAGGCAGATTGATGAAATATTGCAGTATAAGCAGCAGCCGACTGAGACCTTGCAGGAGACTTGGGAAAGATTCAAAGGGATGCTAGTGAAGTGTCCTTACCATGGTATTCCAGACCAGATGCTCGGCCAGAGGTCCTACATGGGGTTAGCTAACAATCTAAAGGTCAATGTGGATGCTTCAGCTGGTGGTGCATTTTTGATTAAGACATTCACTGAGTGCAAAGTCCTTCTTGACAAGATGTCCCAGAATTCGGGGTGGATGACTAGAGGTACAACACTGGCACCTATAGTGTATTCAGTTTCTCTTGACCCAAATAATTCGCATACAGAGAACATAGCCACACTCATGACTCAGATGAGTATATTGACAAAGAATATTGACGAGATGGGTACAAAGCAGGTGCATATTGTTGACATAACAAATGGAGGACTATGTACACCCTGTGTTAATCAGTCTTATATGTGTTCATGGAGTGGAGAAGGTGACAATCAAGGGGTAAGAGAAGATATGAATTATGTCAACAACTTTGGGGGTCAGAGACAAGGAGGACAACAATGGAGACCGGCACCAAATCAGCAATACAGACTAAGCATACCACAACCTGGAGGTATGCAACCCCAAAGCCAAATGGTGCCAATACCTTATCAGAGACAACAGGGCTATCCACAGCAAAATCAACAACAGTTGACATATCATCTACCTTCTCAGCAGCAAGATAACAACATGGTAGAGATCAGGGGTATGCTTCAATAGCTCATTAGAACAAAGGGTAAGATTTAGGAAAAGTTGTCAGTACATGATTCAGCTATAAAGAACATGAAACTCAGTTGGGGCAGCTGTCTATGGCTTTAAACAACTGCCCCCAGGGAACAGTACCAGCAGACATAAACATTAAACCCAAGGAACAAAACCTGAATCAACTGATGGCAGTAAGTCTCTAGAATAGGAGAGACTTAGACAGAGAGCATGAGATTGCACAAGCCAGCAAAGAGACTACGCCAGCCACTCCATTTCCACTAGAGGTAGATGAACCAGCAGAACTTACTAAAGTGGTGGTTGAACAGGGTTAGGATGAAAAGGGTAAGTCTAAGGTGAGTGAACAAGTTGTAGAACAGGTGGTGCCTCTTGTGCCATAGAATCCCAACATAGAGAAGCCAGCAAACAGTATACAAAGGGTGATACCTGTACCATTCCCTCAGAGACTGGTAAAATAAAAGAAGGAAGATCAATAAAGGAAATTCATGGAGATGTTGCGTCAAATTCAGTTGAATATTCCTCTGATGGATGCTTTGAGGGAGATTCCAGGCTATGCAAAGATGATGAAAGATCTAATGTCAAGGAAGTTTGATTTTTAGGACCTATCCACAGTAACTCTGACTCAGACATGCAGCACAGTAGTGACAAGACCTATGGCTCAAAAGATTTCTAACCTAGGTAGTTTTACTATTCCGTGCACCATTGGAAGTTACGCCTTTGCAAAGGCATTATGTGAATTAGGAGCCAGCATAAATTTGATGCCTCTGGCCATATACACCAAATTAGGCATTGGCAGAGCTAGATAGACTTTGATGATGTTGCAACTGGCTGACTGCATGGTTAAAAGGCCAATTGGAATTCTTGATGATGTATTGGTACAAGTGAGAAAGTTTGTGTTCCCTGCAGACTTTGTTATTCTGGATTGTCAGGTAGATGAGGAGATACCTATCATTTTAGGGAGGCCATTCTTAGCCACTGGGAGAGCACTGATCGATTGTGAAACTAGAGAATTAAAAAATGAGGCTAAACGATAAAGAAGTCATATTCAACTTTCAGCAATCCGTGAGGAGACCCAGTGAATATGCTAATTGCTCCCTAGTGGAGGCAATGGATGTGATCCTACATGAAGATGATGTGACCCTAACTACTAAAGATCCATTGGAGGCCTGCCTGACAAATTTAGAGGAGATGGATGGCGAAGGGTTAGCTGAGTGGGTCATGGCACTTGAAAGCCAAGGATTCTGGAAAATGGAGCCTCAGTTCGAGTCCTTTGAGTTACAAAAGAGGACTACACCACCAGCAAAACCATCAGTGGAGGAACCACCCAAACTAGAGCTGAAACATCTCCCAGCTCACCTCAGGTACGTTTTCTTAGGGCCTGATTCTACTTTGCCTGTTATTATATCATCCGGTTTGCTAGATGTATAGGTATAGCAGCTCCTAGAGTTACTCCAGGAATATAAAACTTCCATTGGTTGGACCATGGCAGACATAAAGGGTATCAACCCAACATTTTGTATGCACAAGATTCTCCTGGAAGAAGGGCACAAACCTTCTAGAGGACGTCAATGAAGGCTGAACCTGAATATGAAAGAGGTGGTGAAGAAGGAAGTGATCAAATAGTTATATGCGGGAATCATCTTCCCCATTTCTGACAGCAATTGAGTCATCTCTGTTCAACGTGTGCCGAAAAAGGGGGGAATGACAGTTGTAAAAAATGAGAACAACGAGTTAATCTTAACTCGTACAGTCACGGGATGGTAGATTTGCATAGATTACTGGAAATTGAACACATCCACCCGAAAGGACCACTTCCCCTGCCATTCATTGACCAAATGTGGGACAGGCTGGCCGGGCGATCACACTTTTGTTTCTTGGATGGATGTTCGGGGGTGCAATCAGATCTCAATATCCCCCGAAGATAGAGAAAAAACATCATTCACATGTCCGTATGGCATCTTCGCCTTTCGAAGAATGCCTTTTGGGTTTTGCAATGCACCGACGACATTTCAACGGTGCATGTTAGCCATTTTCAAAGACATGGTGGAGGACATTATGGAAGTTTTTATGGATGATTTCTCTATAGTGAGGGATTAATTCAAGGACTGTCTTCACAATTTAAAAAGAGTGCTCAAAAGATACATGGAGACAAATTTAGTGCTGAACTGGGAAAAGTACCATTTTATGGTACAAGAAGGGATAGTCCTGGGGCATCGAGTGTCCAGTAAGGGAATTGAGGTTGATCATGCTAAGGTTGACGTTATTGAGAAGTTGCCACCGCCTACTTCAGTCAAGGCGGTGAGAAGTTTCCTTGGGCACGCCATGTTCTACAGGCGATTCACAAATGATTTCTCTAAGATTGCTAACCCGTTATGTAATCTCCTTGAAAAGGATCACTCCTTTGTATTTTCTAATGATTGCAGGTTGGATTTTAAGGAGTTGAAGAAATGATTGGTGACTGCACCTATCATTGTTTCCCCCAATTAGGAGCAACCATTTGAGCTCAAGTGCGACGCAAGTGACTATGCAATAGGAGCAGTCTTGGGGCAGTAAAAAGATAAACGGATGCACCCGATTTACTATGCAAGCAGAAAGCTAAGTGGTGCATAACTCAATTACACCGTGATGGAAAAGGAGATGTTAGATGTCGTTTTTACATTCAAAAAATTCAGGTCATACTTGATTGGCTCGAAAGTTTTTGTTTACACTGACCATGCAGCAATTAGGTACCTGATAGAAAAGAAGGAGTCAAAGCCACACCTGATTTGTTGGGTTCTTCTATTTCAAGAATTCGATTTGGAGATACGTGACAGAAAAGGGAGAGATAACCAAGTCGCTGACCACATCTCAAGGTTGGAAGGAGCTGAAAAGAAGGTAGAGGTCAAGGATATAACAGAGACATTCCTGAATGAACAATTACTAGCAATGACAATAGAGGAGGCATCGTGGTATGCTGACATTGCTAATTATTTAGCAAGTGGTATTGCACCTCATGAATTCTCCTCTATTCAAAAGAAAAGTTCTTTCGTGATTGTCGGTCTAATTATTGGGATGAACCTCTATTGTTTAAAATTTGCGTAGATAACATGATCCGGCGATGTATCCCCGAGAAAGATCAAAATTCTATTTTGCAGGCTTGCCACGCTTCACCATATGGTGGACACTTTGGAGGAATTCGCATAGCAGCTAAGGTGTTGGAGTCAGGCTTGTATTGGCCAACTCTGTTTAAGGATGCCCATTCTTGGGTCAATAGCTGCGATGAATGCCAGATGACGGGCAACATATCTCGCAGACTTGAGATACTAATGACCACAATTCAATAGGTGGAGGTTTTTGACATGTGGGGGATCGACTTCATGGGGCCATTTGTCAGCTTGTATGGTAACAAGTACATATCGGTAGTAGTTGACTATGTCTCCAAGTGGGTTGAAGCAGTGGCTCTCCTGACAAATGATGCTAAAGGGATAACAGGCTTTCTGAAGAAGAACATTTTTACACGTTCTGGCACCCCAAGAGCTATACTCAGTGATGGTAGAACACATTTCTGCAATAGAGCATTCTCAAGGCTGTTGGAAAAGTATGGAGTTTGTCATAAGGTGACCACCCCGTACCACCCACAGTCAAGCGGGCAAGTTGAAGTGTCCAACAGGGAGATTAAAAGTGTCCTTACTAAAACAATGAATGCAACAAGGACTAATTGGGAAAGGAATCCGGATGATGCATTATAGACGTACCGCACAGCCTTTAAAACTCTAATTAGTATGTCAGTGTACAAGTTGGTATTTGGAAAGGCATGCCACCTACTGGTAGAGCTTGAACACAAAGCACTTTGGGCATTGCGACAGTTGAACTTGGACATGGAGACAGCAGGTACTAACAGAGTCATTGGGTTGCATGAGTTAGAGGAATTCAGGTTCTAAGCATTCGAGAGTGCTAGATTGTACATAGAACAGATGAAATTGGTACATGACAAGCACATCATGGACCGAAACTTCAAATACGGAGAGCTAGGGTTGTTATACAACTCCAGATTGAGATTGTTTCCGGGTAAGTTGAAGTACCGATAGTCAGGACCCTTCAGAGTGGTGCAAATGTTCCTAAGTGGAGCTGTTGGGATTGAATTAGAGGATGGGATGAATAAGTTCATAGTGAATGGTCAGAGGTTGAAACATTACCTTGGAATGACAAAAGAGAAAGGGGATAGAGAGATAATAATGTTTGAAGAGCCCCAATATATGAATAAGGAGTGATGCTCCAAGCCTACATCGTGTCGCGACGTTAAATCAAGCGCTGCGTAGGAGGCAACCCATGATTGTTGTGTTTCAGTCATGTATGTAATCATGATTAAAAAAAATAGTCAGTCCACCGCGACAGCGGTGGAACCGTGGCAGGACCACGGTGAATGGCAAGGACACTGTCTCAATATTGTACAACCCACTGCGGTAGGACTACGGTGAAAGCATAGTACACTGCCTACGAAATTTCACCCCATCACGATCGCGGTGGGACCGCGGTAAAGCATGAAATATCGTCGCCCATGTAAGTTTTTATAATTTTTTTTCTTTTTTTATTGTTTTTATATTTTATATTTGTTACCCCCCTCCCCCCAATAATCTCAACCCACCCGCCCAATAACTCCCACTCTCTCTCTCTCTCTCTCTCTCTCTCTCTCTCTCTCTCTCTAAACCCTAACTCAAAAAAATCCCCCTTCTCTTCTTCTTCTTCGCTCATATTACTTTCCCGAACCCCCACTCCTCTCCTTATCCCTTCCATCATGGTATGTCTCTTCTCCCTTACCTCACTTTTTGTATGTTGTTTTAGTTTTTATGTAGTTTCATGTTGTAATGGTGTAGTAATTCTAGTAGATTTCTTTTTGTTCTTTTTCTCTTGAATTTTGTCTTGATGGGTGCTTGTTAAGGAATTATGTGTATAATGTGGTGGAGGGGTGTATGTTGTTGGTGTTGAACTAATTGTTGTGGGGTGTAATGGTGTAGTACAACTTGTGATTTGGGGGAAGCATTGAAGTATCCATATGGGCTATATGTGTGTGAAAATTGTCTTGCCCACAAGGTGTTTGTGGAATTGCCCCAATGGAGTTATAAGGGCTAATGTTACATGGTTATGGTGAAGTTTGAGTAACCACCCATTGTTCACACATCTCCCACCCTCACTGTAGGCATTTCTCTATTTGACAGGTAAAATGAACTATATAGGAAGAGACGCATCACCGGATCCTCCACTAGTGGACCGTGATGTTCCTCAAGAGCTAGGGGTCAAGCTATTACGGCTCAGTTTGACCGTACTAGGTTTGTCTCCAAACCGGCAGAGGACAGGTACAATGCAAAGGCGGCTAAGAAATTGTTACATGAGGTGTATATTGACAGAGCAACCTTAGAGATGGAAGGCTCGAATATCTTTAATGAGTTGAGGAGGTGTCAGCTGGACATCTTCTTTGAGGAACCAGAGGAGGCCAATATGTAGATGGTAAGGAAATTCTATGCCAACTGCCCGGAACATAAGAATGGGGTTGTCACTATATGCAATACTCGGGTAAATGCATCCATCGAGGTCATCCGCAGGGTGTACAGGCTTCCAGTGTTCATGGTGAAGCTGATTATTATCATGCTTATAGCCGATCAAGTGCCTTGTGGGCAAATCTTCCTCAGACTATCTGTGTGCCAATCAGAAAATACATATGGATAAAGCACCAGATCATACTTAACTCCCAGTCTCTCAATTGGGAGGTTAAGTGTTGGCTCATAATTATCAAAAGTCATCTGTTGCCCTCCAGCAATACAGTCGATGTCAATCAACCACGAGCGGTAGCAATCTACTATTTCATGGCCCATAGGGATTTTGATGTGGCCCAACTCATTCATGAGGAGATGTTCATTCTCTCACCTGAGATACTTAAAGGTTTCTACTTCCCCTCTCTGGTTACTAAACTGTGTCGTGCTACTAGAGTCCCTTAAAACCTTAGAGTTGATGGGCAACTACCACTGAAAGCCTCATTCCTGGCAAGAAAAATCAGAATTGGGATAGAGCCGGTGGTGCGTGTTGATGAATCGGATGATGAATCTAAGGATGATGATGCTGAGGTACCATCACCTACGAGAGTTGATGAGGTGGGCACATCACAGACTAACAGTAGTACTCGCCTAACAGCCCTGGAGCAGGAAATGGTGGTCTCTGCACTTCTATCACAAAATTGGGCGCCAGAGTTGACACTCCAGCCACTCAACACGCAAAGTCGGAGAAAAAGATTATGTGATGGATTCGAGCACTAGGACGAGCATGTCACCTGGATTCTGGCACTGTCTCTGATCAGGATTGATAATCAGGGAAGTCCCCCTTCCTTACTCTGCTCTTTATTTGTTTACATGGGGACATGCCATATTTTTAAGTGTGGGGTGGGGGATGGTTGTTGTCAATGATGTTGTTGTAAATAGATTGTGTAACTTTGTATGATGTTGCTTTAATTTTGTTTGATTGGTATGGTAGGGTCATGTAATTAACTTCGACTTAGCCCAAAGACGGACACCTTTTGACAGGTCTCTTGAGGGACATGAGTCAAACAAAAAAAAAGAGAATATAAGGACTCTTCCCGATGACGGATAGTTGAGACAATTCTTGAGTAAAGTTAGTCTAGAGAAAATACCAAAAAGATTTTTTTGTTTTTTATTCTTAGGTAATGTAGTAACTCCCCCTTGGTTTTTCTTTGGGCCACGGTTCTTTTTCAAGGGTTAAGCTTGAACCGGGTGTAGGTAGTTTTTGTTTATTTTGTTTTTAGTTTTAGTAAGCATTTATGGGCTACAAGATGAAATAGAAAGAGAATCCGTTGGCGTTAATACACCTGAACACAATCTACACTAGAATGTAATGCCTAGTCTCAATGGTTGACTCTTGCTAAAGTGCCTTAAATTTGTATGTTTGTAGCTGACTTGAACATTCAAAAGAGAATGTCTTGATAAATCAATCCGGAGTGAGTCATATGTCATATGTGTGTAAGCTATACTGTATTCCATGCTTTACATTTGATACCTAGAACTTGCCCTGTGTGTTTGCAAAGCGAAATAGTAGCTTCATTCAGTCTTAGAAGTGATATAGGCATTTCTTTGTTAAGCCAGATATATAATGTAATTCCACCTGAATGTAATACATCGTAGTTAACCCTGTTGAGCTTATAAGCCTGTTTCTTTGGCAACCACATTGCGAACCTTACCCAATTATTTGAATAGACTTCTGTTTGAACCCTGTACCTCCCATGAGCACTTGAATGACCTTGACATATGCAAAAGTTAAAGTGTGAGGTGGTGGTTTAGTTTTGAGTGGAGCCAATGAAATAGAGAAAAGGTGTAGTTTTGAAGAATAAAAGGAGAGCACCATGAAAAGAGAAAAAAAATTGTGAATAAATGTAGTAGTTGATAAGTGGTAGCTTGATACAAATGCACCTAAAGGAATGGGATGTTATAAATAAATTGTGGGGAATGTATGGTTGACATAAGAATGATATGAAATGTTAATGTGTTTTGTATTAAAAGTGCTTAGGGATGTTAGTCATTATATCCAAATATATCCTACCCATCCCTTAGCCTACATTACAACCAAATGAAGTCCTAATTGATCTTAGACTGGATAGGCTCGATTAGTAGAGTATTACGCTACGGGCAAGCCTATGGTGCATCTTTGTTGCATGTGAATGTTCTTTTGGAGAGTGAGCGAATTTTGTCCATCTGAGTAACTAATTGTTTTTAATCATATTAATTGTAGAACTACTCTCTCGTGTGATGTAAGGGCATGTGATTCACAAAGGAGAGGTAAGTGTTGACTTCTGTATAGAGTTGTTTGAGTGAGTGCGAATATTGCATGGTACGAGAGATTCGACTTCTGAGGCAAAGGTTGTTCACTATTATGTGCAACTGTGGTAAATTGTTCAAGGTGTGATTCGTCAAGAGAAAAGCTTAGGGAAGGAACTTTGATAGAGTGTGGTGGATTACTTGAGGACTAGCAATGATTTAAATGTGGGGTATTGATATTAGGCTATATAGATAATATTTACACCTTAATATTACCATGCTTTATTGTTGTTTTAGAGGAAAATTGATAACAAAATGCTCTAATTGGTGTTCTTTTGCTTTGCAGGGAATAATCTAAGTGAGGAAGCACTACGGAGTTTTTTGGAGTCAATAATGTAAAGAAAATGCCCAATCAAGAAGCACCCGAGCATAAAGAAACAAAAACGGACTGAGGTGAAATCCACTTCAACCACGATGGAGCCGCGGCAGATCAATTACGCGAGACAGAATGTTCAGCGTTTACCGCGATCGTGTCGCAGCCTTGCCGCGGCCGCGGTGAACTGTTCAATAATGCCAGAAAATTGGGGACCAAAGTATAATTCAGGGAAAACTTGTTCCAAACCCTTATAAACTTTGTGAGCACGTGATTTTTGCTCTCACGACAATTACTCCCAAAAATATAAAATAAAATAGTTTTGTATCGCATTTGATTTTTGTGGATTGTGTGTTATTTTTTCTTTAGCATCTTGTATGTGTGTTTATTTGTTTGAACTAATTAAAAATACAAAAATACGTGTTGCATGCATTTATTAACCATAAAGTGGTTAGAAGAGAAATTACAAAAAATATGCATTATTGTCCGTGGTCATTTGAGTAACTCAAAATGTGTAATTTGCATTAATTATTTATGTGCTAATTAATAGGTGTATTTTCATCTCTTTTAGTTTGATAAATTGTGTTTAAATTAGTATTGGCTAAGTAAGAAAAGGGGGAAAGTGGCTAAAAACGCAAAGAACCCAGGCCCCAAACCAACGGCTGGCCCAATCCATAGAGGCTGGTCTCAGAGACGTCGAAACGACGTCGTTTCTAGGCCTTCCATCAGGGCCGTTGATCGAACAAATCTAACGGCTCAGTTCAAATCATTCATTAAGCCAAACGACGCCGTTCAAGGGCACTCGATCTGAGCCGTTCATCTCCATTAATCCAACGGTCCCAGGCTCCCCTCGCGACCCGTTTCATGGCGACCCGTCCATCTCTGAGACCGACCCAGTCTCATTAAATGGGACGACGTCGTTCGTCCTAAGGCAAGAGATCCTGGCCATCAATCTTACTTGATCCAACGGCCAGGATCCCATCTCCTACGCCCTATATAACCCTACCCTCACACCCCACGCCCCTGAACCAGACCCCCCCCCCCCCATTTTCGTCTCTCATCGTCTCTAACCTCAGAGACGAAATCAAGAACCCTAGCCCCAGCCGCCACCCTTCCCCCTCGCCGTAAGCCCGGCGGCAACGATTCCCCTGACCTCCGCCTTAACACCCTAAGACCTCTCAACCCTCCTGAATTCAAATCCATGAACCATTAACCTCGAATCAAACTGCATCTTCTCGAATATCAATTCGAAGATTCGAGCAAAAAACTGATCTACCCCAAACAAGCCCAAATTCACACCAGGTGTTCCCCTGACCTTCCTCATAACCAAACCAAGCTTGGTTTGGTTCGAATCTAACCAGGAAACCACGAATCTTAAATCGACAGTATGAACCCTAGAAGTCTAAAAGTGGGGATGCCAGTAGATTCGATAGGCGTTTGAGGTCTGATGGACCTTAGTTTGGGTGTTCTCAGTTGAGAACACCCTAGTTAAGGTCCGTTTGACTTCAACAAGTTTTTGGAGTTCCAGTCAAGTTCAAGTGTTTTGGGATTTTGGAGGTAATTTTCCTTTTCTTTGGTTCTCTTCTGGTGCTGCCTGCTATTGGTTCGTTTTAGTTTTAATTTTAGTTAATTTTTCACTTAGTATCCGACTACTCTGCTCATCTCCCATCAAGGCCTTTTATTTGGCCGCTTTTTCTGCTAGTCACAAACGAATAGGATATGAACTACATAGTCGATTTGATAATATCGTCAAAATAATTAGTGTCGTAAAATCACCTGTTTGTCCAAAGCATGAATTACTATGTTGATTCTGTATAACTGTTTTGTTTATTACTAGTGTGTATATATAGTCGACTAAGTAAATGTCGTCAATTAAAATTGGTTGAAAACTAAGAAGGTGATAATAGGCATTTTTTGGTTCACTCCTGTTTATAATCACCTACCAGCCCTGCCTCTGTATTAATTCATACTGAGCCGGAAGATGCTCAGTTATGATAGGTTCAAGGGGTTTGAGTTGATCAGGATTGGCTCCCAATGTGATCAACTCATCCCCTTTAGGCTGTTACTCTTTAATTGAAGACCTTACTGCTTGATCATTGATTGGACTATAGGATTGGTTTATAGCTGTATAAAATGGTTGATTAGCAATCAGGGTTTAATGAAATTTTAAGGGGTTTTATACTGGTTTAAGAAGCTTAGGCAGGGGCAGTATTCCCAGGGGTTTAAGGGCAGTTTTGGGACTTAATAGGGTCTGTTTAATTAGTTCAAGAAGGCTGTCCATGTTGGCCATTAAAATAACTTAAGTTTAAAATAGTGGTGTTCCCATGACAGCATGGGAATCAAATTGAATACTTCAATGCACCCATACTTCTTGAATAAAACAGTAGGGGACAAGGGTGGGGAACCAAATAGTTTGCATCAAGAAAAGTTAATGAGGCATGGGAATCTAAGGGTATGGGCAAAAGGTTTGAAAGCTTCAAGACAGACCTCTAAGGTCTGTTCTTGGCTTATAAATAGGAAGTTTTTCCAACTAGACGGGGGTTCTCTTTTTGGTCCAAATTTTTGGCTGGCTGGCTGGTGGTTTTGTTTCTGAGAGGGAAAAAAGAGAACAATCTCTGAGATAGCCAGTCTTTTCTTCCTTCATACATTCTGAAGTTACACATTCAGGGGTTGGTTTTGAAAGTTAGACCTCAGAAAAATCTAGGTTGGATTTTTGAGAGTGAAACAGAGAGAGATAGGCTGGATTCCGACACTTGGAATTCAGTCTTCGATAGCGCAAAAGAAAACAGAAATCAGAATGCTGTCTAGGGTAGTTTGAGTGTGATCTAGGTCTTTTGGGGTATTATTTTTGGATTCCTGGTTGCTTGTCAAACTTACACTGGATTTCTGGGTTTATTTTGCTGCGGGATTTTTTTTGCTGGGTTTAAATCTGTCCCGAGGTGGTCTGTTTTGGGTCTTTCTTTAAACTCGGTTCTTGGTTCTTCTGCTGTGGGGTGGTTGATTGCTGCTGTTATTGTTGGTCGCTGTGTTATTGTTGTTGCTGTATTACTGTGATTGCTACTGCTTTATTGATCTTCCTCTCCTCTTGCTTCCTACACCAGGTACACTTCCGAGTCATACTGTGATGTAGCTGTAAAACGGGAAAGAAGTAATGCTCGAATAGTCTAAACTTAGCACACCTGTAGCTTAGTAAATTAGCAATGAGCAACTGTACACCCTATTTTGTAATTTAATAAAGTAGTTGGATGTTGAATTTTGCATATGAATATGGTTGTATTGGACCAGTAGTTTGCTTTCTTAGTAGTAAATCTAGTCATTTAATCTTAATTTCAGAAGCATGGACTTAGAAGTCAAAACTGCCAAGTTAACTATATTTTCTAGAATAATTTAAGCATGCCCGTTATTGTCAAGTCGTCTAGTCAAACAAACGGAATAATATAAAGATAGCATGAGTTTTTTTTCCTGTTTGTTAAAACTCGATAGTTCCCTACTTACAGAGGTTTCCATAGTGGAGGCCATAGGTAGGTAATAATTGTAGGAAGGCTCAAAAAATTTGGAATTTGTGGTAGCTTCATCATGTAACGCAATTGGCGATGATCGGTATATTTCAAATCGAACTCGAATCTGTTTTTCTGCAAATTGAACATTGAACTAGGCCCAATATTGGAATAAGATGGCCCAGGTCCCGTTTAACACTACATGCGTTAGACTTGGGCCCACGTTGGCAAACGGACTGCCCATATGGCATCTATTTTCTGATTTAACAAACCATGTTCAAAACCCAACCATAGCAACTCGTAAGCATGTAATTAATTAGGAAATTTTCTTCCTTTTTTAGAGACAAGAATAAATAGAGAATCGTAGTTGCTTTAGGATCGGCCTTAATAAAGAACGAGATGAGCCTCGCCGCATTAAACACGAATGCGGGGCCCTCAATAATAGCTTATAAATATTTAGACTTGGAA
>MU684829.1:0-15052 GCA_026770625.1 Nicotiana glauca | reverse complement strand
TTTTTTTTTTGAAAACTCATTTTAAGAACGAACCAAGGTTTGGTAGTTTCTGTCAAGCTTTCCAAGAAATGATTTGAATACAAATGAAGTCTTAACACAATTTTCGTAAATGTTTTCCTACTCATCTAATTACTTAGTCGTGACCTACCTTCTCATGTACTTAGAATCTGTCAGAAACGCTGCTCATATTTTTATACTTATTCTTAATTTAATAAACCTAAGTTTGGCCGGTTAACTGTTATTAACGGATCATATAGGGTGCTTTAACAACCTTCTCTATAGGATTAATTAGAACCCTTACCTAGAATTTTTAAGGTTAAGCAAACCATAAAACAGAGTTAATTTTAAGCACTACTTAGCTAGCATTGGTGTCCTAATTCACCGTTAAAATAATTAGGTGGCGACTCTTTAATTAATTAAACCCTCAGAATTACTAATATGTTATACTCTAGTTTGACCCGTGTTAAAATGGGGTATAACACCGGCTATTTGTATACAAACTTTTTAAGCCAATTCTTCTCATCCTAACCAACTATGCCTGATATAAAGTCGTTCTATAAAAATTCAAGACAAGAAGAAAGCAAGAAAAGGATAGCGATCGCTTTGGCAACGTCATGGGGGAGGAAGATAGAAAGGTAACCTATGACACCAGAAAATTACGCTTGTTCTCCCACCTCAGCTTCGCGGATGGAAGGAGGGCAAGAGCGTAGCACGCACGCTCTATGCTTTTTGCCAGCTTTCCCTCTAGTAAAAGATTAGCTTGTACCCTCTAGGGATTCCTGGAGCTTGAGTTAAGCAAATAGTTGATTGCTCTTTATTTTGATTGAGCATCGGTACTTTTGGAGTCTCTCTCTGTAGGTGTGCAAAACGATAGAGCCACTGCTCTTCGGGGTGATGAGGTGGAAAATTCCTTACTCCAGCTTCAAAGGAGCATTTTTGCATGAATCAATACTAACTCCTCAGTCAGCTGACCATCGATTTTGGAGATCTGAAGGAGTAGAGGTCCCTTTCCGCGTTACATAGTTTTTCTACTCTAATCCCCAAAATCAAAGGTCAGTTGATTGGAAGTGTCACGACCCAAAATCCACTAAGAGTCGTGGTGGCGCCGGACACCGCTATCAGGCGAGCCAACTAAGAATGCATAATCAAGTTCCAGTTTTAGTATTTGTGGAAATCATTTTTCTTATACATTCAATATTAACAAATAAAGATTTTACAAAAAAATGAACGCAAAGTCAATAAAGAACTTAATACTGAATAATAAAAAATCCTCCCAGAACCCGCTGTCACAAGTGCATGAGCATCTACCGATAGGGAAATAAAATACAACATCCGTCCAAAATATAGTGGACAGGAAATAAATACAATATACCGAAAGGGACTACACTAGTTGCGGGTCGCCTCGAATAATGCAACTCTCCTAGTCACAGAATCATCCGCACTGCTACGCCTAGTAGGCTGCTAGAGGTACATATACCTGTATAACAAAAATGCACAGAAGTGTAGTATGAGTACGTAAACAACGTGTACTCAATGAGTATCCCGCCTAATCTCGAATAAGTAGAGACGAGATGGTCAACTTCGACACTTACTAGGGGTCAATTGACAATATACTAACCATGTGAGGAAATCATGGATTTATATAGCAGTTCTAATTCACGAAGCCGGAGAACAGGTAAGCACTTTCAACAAATAATCAAGGATTTTCAAGGTTTACTCTTTATTATCTTATCAATTTATAACAAGCCATGAATGGCCATTTCATGTTTAAAATTCTGAAACGACAAATAACATGCACAAATCACACCGAGGCGATGGCCTGATCCAACAGAAATGTAAACTATGCACTGCCGAGGGTCGAACGGCCCAAACGGCCCGAACAATAGATGCATCTATTTAATATGCCGAGGCGTTCGGCCCGTTCCATAAATAAACACATACCCTGCTAGAGAATCATGCATGTGACGCAGGTACACATAGGGATACATGCTTAATCAATCAATTAAGAACTTATCAGGGAATATCTATCCAATTAAAACCAATTCTCCTAGAACAAATTTTAAGAAATGAAGTTTAATCCTTTTAGAAATTCACTTACTAATTCAATGTGATTTAAGCAATTCAAGCTATCAATGAGTTCATAAATAATCCAAGTATAACATGCTTTTGGGTCCTAACTACCCGGATAATTGCATAATATAACTATGCACGGACTCTCGTCACCTCGTGCGTATGTAGCCTCCGCAAATAGGAGCACATAATCAATTATTTCACCTATGGGGACAAATCTCTCTTACAAAGTTAGAAAGGAGACTCACCTCATTCCGAAGATCCAAACCGACATTCCACGCCCTTCCGAAGACTCTAATTGATGCACCACGCTCCAAAACTAGCCAATGGTTATGCAAATCCATTAATATATGCTTGAATATTCATTACAATCTTATTTATAGAAATTCCTAATTCCGATCGAAAAGTTGACAAAAACGCCCTCGGGCCCACGTGCCCGGAATCCAAAATTTTTCGAAGGTAAAGGTTACTCATGACCTTAGGAACTCAAATATATAATTTTCACTAAATTCCATACTCAATATCATGGTTAAATTCCAAGAATATAATTTCTAGGTTTTCCCCTCAAGACCCCAAGTTTTTCTACACAATTCATGCTTAAATCCATACATAATTGATGTATTTAACTCATAATAGGTGGGGATATCTTACATTGCCGTTGATAATGAAAATCCTCTCTTGAAGCTCCCCCAAAAATTGCCCAAGCCATGAAAAATGGTTAAAATGAACTCAAACCCCAATTAAAAACATCCTTTCTGCCTCCAGCGATTTCCGCACCTGCGGTCCATTGACTGCTTCTGCGGTTCCGCAAGTGAGGATCAATCACCGCTTCTACGGTCCGTCCAAGACTGCTCTTTTTTCGCTTCTGCGATATGCCCTCCGCAGATCCGATTCCGCTTCTGCGGAAATTTGACTGCATCTGCTATCTACTCTGAGCCAATCCAATCTGCTTCTGCGACCACTTCTCCGCAGAAGCGGTCCTGCTTCTGCGAAACCTTGACCGCATCTGCGATCCTCAAGTCCTTGACCAAAAATTTGCACCTGCGCCTTCCTAGCCGCTTCTGCGGTGCCGCGCCTATGGCCCCTTTTCCGCAGGTGCGGTTATGACAGCAATCAACAATCCTCAACCTTCCAAAAATCCCATTTTCGATCCGTTAACCACCCAGAATCCACCTGAGGCCCCCGGGACCCCAACCAATCATACCAGCCAATCCCAAAACACATTACGGACTTGCTCGTGGCCTCAAATCACATCGAACAACGCTAAAATCATGAATCGACCTCCAATCCAAGCTTTATGAAGTTTAAAATTTCCAACTTCTATTCCCAACGTTTAAACTATCAAATCACGTCCGATTGACTTCAAATTTTTTGCACAAGTCATATTTGGCATTACGGACCTACTCCAACTTTCGGAATCGGATTCCGACCCCGATATCAAAAAGTCCACTTTCGGTCAAACTTCTCAAAACCTTCAATTTTCTATCTTTAGCCAAATGATTTCAAAATGACCTACGGACCTCCGAATTCACTTCCGATAGCGCCCCCAACTCCAGAATCACCATACGGAGCTATTCACAGTCTTGAAATCCCAAACGGACATCGATAACACTAAAATGCACTTCAAGCCAAACTTATGAAATTTCTTCTAAAATGCTAACTTCCACAATAGGCGCCAAAACACTCCCGGGTTATCCAAAATCCGAACCGGGCATACGCGCAAGTCCGAAATCATCATACAAACCTGCTGGAACCTTCAGATCGTGATTCTGAGGCTGTTTACTCAAAATTCCAATCCTAGTTCATTCTTTCAACTTTAAGCTTCCGAAATGAGAATCCTCTCTCCATATCATCTCTGAACTTCCCGAAATTCAATTCTGACCACACGTATATGTCATAATATCTGAAAGAAGCTGCTTATGGAATCCGATTGCTGAACGGAGCGCTATAACTCAAAATGACCGATCGGGTCGTTACATTCTCTCCCACGTAAACATACGTTCGTCCTTAAACGTGTTGCGAACTTAACTGGAGTAGTCTGAAATTGCTGTTTAACTTCTCATGCACCTTCCCGTGCTACCACAACTCAATTGAGCACATTGGCTCAATCAATTTTGAAGATATTCTCTTTTATTCAAGCGGATACGCCTTAATGTCCCATTCCAACATCCGGAACTCAATGCTAGGCATGTTTCCAACGTGCGCTCATCATATCAATAACTACACGCTGTACTCAAACGTGACTGCATAACTTTGCTGAATTCACAACTTGCATCACTTTACTCATAGGAACACAATAACTTTCTCTGATCAATTAATCGAAATTCCACGAATCTGAGGCTCCCATTGCACCTCATGACCTACATAGGTCTTGCTCTAATTCTTACACTAACACTACGACAGAAGAGATGTGTAGAAATTCATAATCAACTGCTGAGCCAACCAATCATTGAGCCTACACTTTTGACAAGAAACATTACCATATTCTGAACAAAATAATGATCTATGCTCCTTAATATATTCCACGTAATCAGATTGCACTGATCCTAAAACCAACAACCTCGTCTCACCCAGTATGAACTGCTCAGGCAATAAGCCATCCCGACATGACCAAAAGTCTCATATGATGCCACAATGTGCCAATAGGCTACCAATTAGAATGCGATACAAAAAGGAAAATGAACTCTGAAAGGAATTTTAATTACCCCGCTCGCGAATTATACATACGACGCAAGCGCACAACTAATATGAGCTTCCTTCAGAAAATAGGAAACATAACACAATAAACAGATATGCGGAACTGTACTGAACATCACGCTGTTGCGGCGCGCAACCTGATCCAAACAACATAACCCTGGCGGAGTGCCACCCGATCCAAATAACATACTCATGGCTGCGTGCCAACTGATCCACACGTAGAACTCACATAAGGAGATATACATCAAGCTAAATAGCTCATTACAACAAGCGATCGAATTTGGTCATAAGCATGCTAAATGCATAATACCATCCCAGAGGGGACATATAGCGCTATAAGCTACAAAACTCAAGCACAACTGAGGTGCGATATACAATCTGAATCTCAAGAGCCATTTTGCTCATAATACATCATTTCCACGCGGGTCCTCAACACATAAACAATTTCTCAAGCTATCTCACAACTCACACGGTGCAACGTATCACTACATGAAATATCTGACAGCGAAATAACACCCTGACTACTCCATAAGGAGCGCATTACTAAAATGAACACAACTGGCCTGACATTGAGCCCATATTCACATTTAAATCCATCCACCGACCTCAAGTCGATCCTGATCATATCAAACTAAGCCAATAAACTTTCAAAGGTCCATACTAATTTCCCTCTTCTCATAACACACAAGAACAACCGTCATAACCGGAGTACTCATCCATAGCCCACAACCCAATAACTGAGTGCCCTCCAGGCATATATTCTCAATTTAATGACATTATGGCAAACCTTCATACTTGGTTTAAATCTTTAATCACAAAAACTCCTTTCCTGCTCATCCAAGCTCGCGATGTCCTTGTCAACACCGAGCTGCAACTTTGGTCTTAACTTCAAATTCCATACTACTCATTGCACCCAACATGCCAATATACGATAGAACATGCTTTTCATTATAACTCCGGAACCACTAATAGGTTAACATTTCATCATATGAAAACTTTTCACTTAACTCACTTCGGGAGATCCATAGTATCACATAGGTGAATTCTCATAACTGTAGAATATGCAAATCTCTAGGTAGTGGTCTAAGTCACCATAGCCCTTCCGGAATCTACTTCCACATAACAAGCCATAACAGTAGAATGCTTATGAATAATCATCAACTACGGCGGCTGACAAGCCTGATACGTACCGTCACAATCACTTGCATAACTTGATCATGCTGAAGGAAACTGATCACTAACACAAATATTCCAATTTCAATCATGGCCAATCAATCTACCTTTTTTTCAATTTATCCTGGATTGCCTTAGAGATAATACTAACTCTATCCTACACATAACATACTCCCTCTGCACTTATCTCGAGTGGCCTTAAATCACGAGACCATGTTGTCTCAAATACCATGAACCATTTCGTACCTCTCAATTGCCACATCGCAAGTCAAAACATCATAGAACATTTTGTGCCTCTTCTCATAGACTGCCACCAAGCTTGGTTCTTAATCGTACCTATAGGCTCAAAACCACTAGGCACCACACTTGACCTCTTAGAATCCACTAGGTCCGTTGCTGAGAGCCACCCGCTCTGACTTGGACCCGAATATAATCAACTCCATGAGTCTTCCATCACATAAATACCCTCTTGGCGAAAAAACCCACCGAATCACTTCCCTAGGAACCCGCATCTATACAAGGCAAAATCCTGAATCTTTTCCCAAGCATGAACATGGTCCAATAGGGCCAACGATAGTCCACATTTGATACTTCCTTTGCTTAAATCACCACTTATGGTCCTTTCTTTAGCTGAAATAGCCCATTGATATGCTAATAGCCAAAAATCTCGCAAGTAGTTAACCATGCAACCCAATCATAAGCGGTGAGACTCTCCCACTTAGCATGAAGCCATTAGTTTACAAACCAGGAACTCTCCCATCCTCTTTATCTCTTATTGACATAACCTTGCGCAATGAACCGCCAAAGTTCTCAAAATCTTTATGTAAAACCCCTTCTTAGATTCTGACTCATCAATCATATTTGCACAATCGATCCCTTTGCTATGTAACCGATAGAATTCTTCGCAAAAGCCTTGCCAACCATGCGACCGCTAACCTTCTCACTTGGGTAACCCACCTATAAAAGCTCTCCCCGGCATCTTCCAACGTTGCCGCACGTGATACAATTACTGTGGCATCAATAACACCCCCTGAGCCCGAGCTCGCTCTCTAGCTGCACATGTTTATTTACCCCTCGTGGACATCATTTAATTGTGCGGCAACATCCTTCCAATCCAAAGTTATGCTACATCCTTCTTCATTTAAGCGGCTCATTTCCATTATATTAAATCTCCTACCGCACAAGAATCCCTACTTCAAATTAGATCCGTAGACCCCAATAACCAAGCAATAATATTCTCAAATCGCTCCAAACCCTCCTTAAGGTACATGGTCATCCCACTACAAAGCCCATATGTAACTCCGCCACTCTCCCACCTTGGCGGAACTCACTTCCTTAATCAACTGCTCGACCTGACCTCTTATACCTGGCCTTTTAGAAGTTTAAAAATCCGCTTGGAACTTCCCACATGCCTTGCTCATCTTTTGCTGCTCAGTTGTTGCCTTAATAAAATTATCTTCATAGCTCTTGAATCCACAAATTGCTACTAACTTTAAACCCTTCCGAAGGTCATCCTTCTCAAGCCGCCCATACTATAACTGTCGATTCAACCCTGAACCACCTTGCTTCGCGACATCTAACCGTCGCTTCATCAGTACCGACCTGTAATATCCTGCTCTGGAGGCGAATTATAGAAGATCATAACATCGACGAATCTAGTACATCCAACAAGGACATCAACACCTCACTATATAAGAAAACTCCACCGCGCTTGCAAATACCAAGTCTCATTACTTCCACCAATCCACATTCGACCATCCTTAGTTCGACTGCCTTTCCTTTACCGGGAATAAAATACTAAATCTCATGATTATGAACTAAGTAAACCTCCCTTCAAGTCATTCATTGCCCCAACATGTGGGCAAAACATCCTACCTTATAACAATACCGTGGAACAATTATTCATAAGCATCGTGGCAACTTGTGCCCAGGCCTAGAGCCTTCAGAAGTACCGCTGTTGAGCTTGAAACATCCCGATTTATGATAAGACGACGATAATAGTCCAATCAACTATACCGGGAGAAACATCCCGCACCCCATTCGTAGTGCCATTACAGTTCTTCAATTCCCGATTTATAACAAGTGCTTCACGTCGCATAAGATTGAGTAGGAAAGAAAAAAAGGCATAAGCCTCACATGAATCAAATCACACGATAAGACATCAAGAAGTGAAGTATTCCTAACAGTCCTGCAGCCTCCAGAGGATAAGTACAGACGTCTCCGTACTGATCCGCAAGACTCTACTAGACTTGCTCATGACTCGTGAGACCCTAGGAACCTAGTGCTCTAATTTCATGTTGTCACGACCCAAAATCCACTAAAAGTCGTGGTGGCACCGGACACCGCTGTCAGGCAAGCCAACCAAGAATACATAATCAAGTTCCAGTTTTAGTATTTGCGGAAATTATTTTTCTTATACATTCAATATTAAACAATAAAGATTTTACAAAAAAAATGAATGTAAAGTCAATAAAGGACTTAATACTGAATAATCCAAAATCCTCCCAGAACCCGGTGTCACAAGTGCATGAGCGTCTACCGATAGGGAAATAAAATACAACATCCGTCCGAAATACAGTGGATAGGAAATAAATACAATATATCGAAAGGGATTACACTAGCTGCGGGTCGACTCGAATAACGCAACTCTCCTAGTCCCAGAATCATCCGCACAGCTACGCCCAGTAGGCTGCTAGAGGTACATATACATGTGTAACAAAAATGCAAAAAAGTGTAGTATGAGTATGTAAACAACGTGTACTCAATGAGTATCCCGCCTAATCCCGAAGAAGTAGAGACGAGATGGTCAACTTCGACATTTACTAGGGGTTAATTGACAATATACTAACCATGTGAGGAAATCATAGATTTATATAGCAGTTCTAATTCAAGAAGCCGGAAAACAGGTAAACAACTTCAACAAATAATCAAGGATTTTCAAGGTTTACTCTTTATTATATTATCAATTTATATCAAGCCACGAATCGCAATTTCACGTTTAAAATTCTAAAGCGACAAATAACATGCGCAAATCACACCGAGGCGACGGTCCGATCCAACAGAAATGAAATTCTGCACTGTTGAGGGTCAAACGGCCCGAACCATAGATGCATCTATTTAATCTGTCGAGGCGTTCAGCCCCTTCCATAAATAAACACATACCCTTCTCTTAAATTATGCATGCGACACAGGTGCACATAGGGATATATGCTCAATCAGTCAATTAAGAACTTATCGGGGAATATTTATCCAATTAAAACCAATTCTCCTTTAACAAATTTAAGAAATGAAGTTCAATCTTTTTAGAAATTCACTTACTAATTCAATGTGATTTAAGCAATTCAAGCTATCAATGGGTTCATAAATAATCCAAGTATAACATGCTTTTGGGTCCTAACTGCCCGGATAATAGCATAATAGTAGCTACGTACGGACTCTCGTCACCTCGTGCATACGTTGCCCCCGCAAATAGGAGCACATAATTAATTGTTTCACCTATGGGGACAATTCCCTCTTACAAGGTTAGAAAGGAGACTCACCTCGTTCCGAAGATCCAAACCGGCATTCCATGCCCTTCCAAAGACTCTAAGTGATGCACCACGCTCCAAAACTAGCAAATGGTTACGCAAATGCATTAATATATACTTGAATATTCATTACAATCTAATTTATAGCAATTCCTAATTTTGATCGAAAAGTTGACCAAAATGCCCTTGGGCCCGCGTGCCCAGAATCCGAAATTTTTCGAAAGTAAAGGTTACCTATGACCTTAGGAACTCAAATATATAATTTTCACTAATTTCCATACTCAATATCGTGGTTAAATTCCAAGAATATAATTTCTAGGTTTTCCCCTCAAGACCCCAAGTTTTTCTACACAATTCATGCTTAAATTCACACATAATTGATGTATTTAACTCATAATAGGTGGGGTTATCTTACCTTGCCGTTGATAACAAAAATCCTCTCTTGAAGCTCCACCAAAAATCGCCCAAGCCATGAAAAATGATTGAAATGAACTCAAACCCCGATTTAAGACATCCCTTCTGCCTCCAGTGATTTCCGCACCTGCGGTCCATTGACCACTACTGCGGTTCTGCAGGTGTGGATCAATCATCGCTTCTGCGGTCCGTCCAAGACTGCCCTTTTTTTGCTTCTGTGATATGCCCTCCATAGATGCGGTTCCGCTTCTACGGAAATTTGACAGCATCTGCAGTCTACTCTGAGCCAGCCCATTCCGCTTCTGCGTAACCTTGACCGCATCTACGGCCCTCAAGCCCTTGACCAAATATTTGCACCTGCGCCTTCCTAGCCGCTTCTGCGATGCCGCGCTGCGGCCCCTTTTCCGCAGGTGCGATTATGACAGGAACTAGCAGTCCTCAACCTTCCAAAAATCTCATTTTCGATCCGTTAACCACTTGGAATCCACCCGAGGCCCCAACCAATCATACCAACCAGTCCCAAAATACATTACGGACTTGCTCGAGGCCTTAAATCACATAAAACAATGCTAAAATCATGAATCGACCTCCAATCCAAGCTTTATGAATTTTGAAATTTCCAACTCCTATTTTCGACGTTTAAACCTATCAAATCACGTCTGATTGACCTCAAATTTTGTGCACAAGTCATATTTGACATTACAGACCTACTCCAATTTTCAGAATCTGATTCCGACACCAATATCAAAAATTCCACTTCCGGTCAAACTTCTCAAAACCTTCAATTTTCTATCTTTAGCCAAATGATTTCAAAATGACCTACGGACCTTCGAATCACTTCCGATCGCGCCCTCAACTCCAGAATCACCATACGGAGCTATTCACAGTCTCAGAATCCCAAACGGACATCAATAACACTGAAATGCACTTCAAGCCAAACTTATGAAATTTCTTCTAAAATGCTAACTTCCACAATAGGCACTAAAACACTCCCGGGTTATCCAAAACCCAAACCGAGCATACGCCCAAGTCTGAAATCATCATACGAACCTGTTGGAAGCTTTAGATCCTGATTCCGAGGTCGTTTACTCAAAATTCCAATTCTACTTCATTCTTTCAACTTTAAGCTTCCGAAATGAGAATCCTCTCACCAAATCAACTCTGAACTTCCCAAAATTCAATTCCGACCACGCGTACATGTCATAATACCTGAAACGAAGCTACTCATGGCCTTCGATAGCTGAAAGGAGCACTAGAACTCAAAACAACCGGTCAGGTCGTTACAGGAAGTTAGTGTTGATTCATTCAAAGATGCTTCTTTGAAGTCAGATTAAGGAATTATCTACCTCATCACCCCTAGTTGAATTCCTTGCGCTTCTACTAAGACTTCAAAGCTCCAAATTATCTATTCTCCAAACTTGTTTTCTGCTGTGGAATCACATCTTATAAGGCAAAACATGCCTAATAAGTACAAATCATTGTCCATTAGTTTCAAAAAAGAATAATATATAGTAACTAGAGTGCAAAATTAGCTAAAAACTAGTTTTTCTAGCCTACCATTGTAAATGCCTAATTTTAGCTATTTTCTTTTCTACTTTTATGTTTATTATATGTGTATGTGTAGGTTCTAAAGTTTGATTATAGTTTAATTAAAAAGGATAGAAGAGTTTGGGCAAAGTTGAATTTTTAACCAATTTGGGCCACAAATTAGGACCAAATCAGTGACCCAATGGCATTGACCCGCTCCAGATGAGGCTGGCCAGGGAGGTAAGCTAAGTAGTTTCAGGGTGAAACTACATCGTTTCATTTACTAACTTTGAGATCTAATCTCAACCATTGATCACCCTTTGATCCAAAGGTCCAAGATCACTCCCCACCCTTTGTATTTAAAGCCACAAAACCTCTTTGGCCCCCATTTCCCCTATTCTTTTTTTCTCTTCTCTCTCTCTCACCCTCTCTCTGTGCCGCCACCCATCTCCGCTAGTCGAAAATCGCCACTGCCGGTGGACGTACTCTAATCCACCCCAAAACTTCACCTAACCTTCATATCTTTGTTCCTAACACTAATCAAAGCCACAAATCCTTTAATTCTCCCTCCAAAATTCACGAATTTTAGATCTAGGAAACCCTAGCCACCACCTTTTTGCCGAAATTTGTGAAATTCCGGCCACCACCACATTACAATACCTATATCAGCGGAAGAGCTCCTCGAGATCTAGCTTTTGATATCAATCTCCTCCAGAAACTCGGCGATAAATTTTTCGGTGACCTCTATTGTCTCCTTACTACCAACCTGTCGCTTCACTGCCACTCTACGGCCTCCTGTTTCTCTCTTCACACTAGCCTCAAACAAGGTTTTGTTGTCGATTTTCATCGAAACTAGCCTCCAATTCTCCGGTGTCACGACCCAAAATCCACTAAGGGTCGTGGTGGCGCCGGACACCTCTGTCAGGCCAGCCAACTAACTTATCAATTAATTCCTCTTTTAATACTTTTGAAAATCTAAGATTTTTCCCTCCATTTTTATAAATAAAAGTTCACTACTAGAATTCAAATTTAAATAAAAATATCTAGTACAAATCCGTTGTAAACCATCCCAGAAACCTGGTGTCACAAGTATATGAGCGACTACTGATAAGAGAAATAAAATACAACATCCGCCCGGAATACAGTGGACGGAAAGTAAATACAGTACATTGGAAGGAACTACTCTAGCTGCGGTCGCCTAAATGATGCAGCTCACCCAGTCTCAGCGTCATCCATGCTGCTACACCCAAAGGGCTGCTAGAGGTGTATATATACCTATGCCACAAAAATGCACAGAAGTGTAGTATGAGTACGTAATCAACGTGTACTCACTAAGTGTCCCGCCTAATCTCGAAGGGGTAGAGACGAGATGGTCAACTTTGACACACTCTAATGCTCCAACGGTTATTTATTCTCAATATATACATATCGAACAGTGGATTTATTTTCTAACATGATTTTTATCCAGATAAAGGAAACAAGTAAACACGTAATTCTTTCATAGTAAATTTCCAAGATTTCTTTTCATTATTAACAAGATGAACTCGAGCCAGAGTGAGGCATGTAATAACTTAAATAAGTCCAGGCAGCAATACAAGCATTCGCAAATCATACCGAGGCGACGGCCCGATCCAACATAAATAAATGTGCACTTGCTGAGGGTCGACAGCGCGCATATAGATGCATCTATTAATCTGCCGAAGCGTTCGGCCCGGTCCAAAATAAACACACACAGACAGACAATCAGTCAAGAATTCAACATGGAGAAATTATCCAAGAAGTCCAATTCTCTTTAATAATTTGAGAAAACGAATCTTAAGCCTTTTTAGAAAGCCATTTATTAGTTTAATGCGATCTATTACCCTACTCGCGAATCATCCATGCGATGTAGGTACACGTAAGATACATGCTCAAATAGCCAATTAGAATTTTATCGGGGAGTAATTATCCAAATAAGCCAATTGTCTGTTTAACAATTCGGGAATGATGTTTAATCTCTTTCAAATTCATTTACTAATCAAAGGTGATTTAAACAATTCAAGTCATCAATGGGTTCATAATTAATCTAAGTATAACATGCTGATGGGTCCTAACTACCCGGACAATAGCATAATAGTAGCTACGCACGGACTCTCGTCACCTCGAGGGTACGTAGCCCCCACAATTAGGAGCACATAATCAATCACTTCACCTATGGGGTAAATTCTCCCTCACAAGATTAGAAAGGAGACTCACCTCGCTCCGAAGACTCAAAACCGGCATTCTACATTCTTCCGAGGACTCCAATTGATGCACCACGCTCCAAGACTAGCCAATGGTTACGCAAATCCATTAATATATGCTCAAATATTTATTACAACTAATTTATAGCAATTCTTAACCCCGATTGGAAAGTTGACCAAAACGCCCTCGGGCCCGCTTGCCCGGAGTCCAAAAATTTTCAAAGATAAAGTTTACCCCTAACCTTAGGAACTCGAATATATCATTTTCTTTTAATTCCATACTCGAAATCGTGGCTAAATTCCAAGAATATGATTTTCTAGGTTTTCCACCAAAACCCCAAATTTTTATACTAATTTCCATGCCTAATTCCATGTATAAACCTTGTATTTAACTCAAAGCTAGCATAAATTACTTACCTCATGACAAGTGACGAAAATGGCGTCCCCAAGCTGCTCCCCATCGACTCCAATGGAAGAAAAATGGGTTTGAAATGAGCTCAACCCCAAACTTAAAACATCCTCACTGCCCTAGTCATTTCTGCTTCTGCTGAAATGTTGCAGCTTATGCGGTTTCACATTTGCGGACAATAGGCTGCTTCTGCGGCTTTCCCTGGCTTAGCCCCCTTTCACTTTTGCGATGCTCCTTACGCAGATGTGGTCCCGCTTCTGTGGAACCTCGACCTCATCTGCGGCCCACGACCCTTCGAACCATTACGCTTCGCGGTGCCCACGCTTTTGCGACTCCGCTTTTGCGGATACCTGACCACATAAGCGGTCCTTGCTCCCTTTCTCTGCCAACCGCTTCTGCGACTTCTTTCACGATTCTTCGGGGCCGCTTCTGCGGTCCCATCTCTACAGAAGCGGAAATACCAGCAACCAGCAACTCAGCTATTTCCAAAAATCCATTTTCGATACGTCAACCACCCGGAATCCACTCGAGGCCCCCGGGACCCCAACCAATCATACCAACCAGTCCCAAAACACATTACGGATTTGCTCGAGGACTCAAATCATAACAAACAACGATAAAATCGTGAATTACACCCCGATTCGAGCTTTATGAACTTTGAACTTTCCAACTTCTATTTCCGATGTTTAAACCTATCAAATCACGTCCGATGGACTTCAAATTTTGCACACAAGTCACATTTGACAGTGCGGACTTACTCCAACTTTCCGAATCGAATTCCGACCCCAATATCAAAAATTCAACCTCCGGTCAAACTTCTCAAAAACCTCCAAATTCTAACTTTAGCCAAATGGCTTCAAAATGACCTACAGACCTCCGAATTCACTTCCGATCGCACTCCCAACTCCAAAATCACCATACGGAGCTATTCACAGACACGAAATCCCAAACAGACATCGATAACACTGAAATGCACTTCAAGCCAAACTTAAGAAATTCCTTCTAAAATGCTA
>MU684825.1:0-10104 GCA_026770625.1 Nicotiana glauca | reverse complement strand
TCGCAGGCAGGAGGGTGAGTACAGAGCCCTACTGCTCAGGCTCCAGGTCATACAGCTGCGGTATATCAGACTCCGGGTGCACTGCCCGCAGAGGGGGTTCGGCCAGTTACTGCAGCCGCACCCCAGCCTAGGCCAGATGTGGAGTTCGATCCGCAGAAGTTACTAGACAAATGGACCAGACTTCACCATCCAGTCTTCGGAGGTGAGCATCATAAGGACACCCAGGATTTCATCGACAGGTGCAGGGACAGACTGCACGCTATGAGGATATTGGAGTCGCATGGAGTCGACTTCACTACTTTTCAGCTTGAGGGCAGGGCCTGTAGATGGTGGCAGTCCTATGTTCTTAGTAGGCCCTCCGGTTCTCCTCCCATCACTTGGGGTCCGTTCGTATAGTTGTTCCTGGACAGGTATATTCCGCCCTCTAAAAGGGAAGAGTAGCGGTATCAGTTTGAGCACCTTGAGCAGGGTCAGATGTCTGTGACCGACTATGAGGCGAAGTTTTCTGAGTTATCTCGCCATGCACTTATGATACTCCCTACGGATACAGAGAGAGTGCGGAGGTTTGTTGTCGGATTGCAGCCCAGTATTCGATCGGGTATGGCCCGAGAGGTGGAGATGGGTACAGAGTATCAGCTTGTGGTCGAGATTGCTCGCCGGATTGAGGGATATCGTTAGAGGGGTAGGGAGCAGATACAGTAGGACAAGAGATCCAGATTCTTTGGAGAGTTCATAGGTGCCCCAGCTAGGGGCAGAGGTCAGTATGGGAGGGGTCAGCCCAGTAGGCCCCCATCTTCAGCACCACCACCTCCCGCCCGGGGTGCTACAGCACGCCCCTATTTTAGTGCCATGCCAAAGAGTTCCTACCGCCTACCAGCTATTCAGGGTTCTTCCAGTGAGTATTCAGGTCTTCAGGGTTCTTCCGGTCCCTACTTCCGGTCCCTACTTCAGTGCTATGCCAGAGACTTCATATCGCCCACCGGCTATCCGGGCTCCTCCCACAGGGTCTACGAGTCATCAGGGTAGCAGGTCACCGTACCACGTTGTTTTGAGTGCAATGACACAGGCCATATGTGGAGATACTGCCCCAGGATTAGGGGCAAGGCAGTACAGCAGGGGCAGCAGCCCACGACTCCAGCACCAGCGGCCCAGCCACCTAGAGGTGGAGGGCAGAGTGGTAGAGGCCGATCCAGAGGTGGTGGCCAGACAGGGAGAGGTCAGCTAGCTACTCCTCATTCAGGTGGAGACCAGACAGTCAGTGCTCCAGCTAGATTCTATGCTCTTCCAGCCAAGCTGAATGCATTGGCCTCAGATGCCATCATCATAGGTATTATCTCCATCAGCGGTAGAGATGCATCGGTATTATTTGATCCAGGGTCTACTTATTCTTATGTATCGTCTTTGTTTGCTTGTTTCCTGGCTATTTCTCCTGAGCCTTTAGGTGTTCCTGTTCATATGTCCATTCATATAGGTGATTCTGTGGTTGTGAACCAGATTTACCGGTCTTGTGTGGTTACTTTCTGTGGTTTTGCGACTAGAGCAGATCTTCTGTTGCTCGATATGATCGATTTTGAGGTTATCCTGGGCATGGATTGGTATCTCCATATCACGCCGTTCTAGATTGCCATGCCTAGACTATTTCTCTAGCAATGCCAGGGTTGCTGAGATTGGAGTGGAAGGGTTCCACAGTTGATACGCCTAGCAGGGTCATTTCTTTCCTGAAGGCTCAGTGCATGGTGGAGAAGGGGTGTTTGGCTTATTTATCTTATGTACGGGACACCACCGCAGAGTCTCCGACGATTGATTCAGTGCCAGTAGTCCGAGAGTTCGTCGATGTTTTTCCTTCTGATCTTCCTGACATGCCTCCGGACCGTGATATTGATTTCTGTATTGACTTGGCTCCAGGCACTCAGCCTATATCTATCCCACCGTACCGTATGGCTCCTAAGGAGCTGAAGGAGCACTTGGAGGAGTTGTTGGCAAAGGGGTTTGTTAGACTCAATGTATCGCCTTGGGGTGCACCAGTGTTATTCGTAAAGAAAAGGGATGAGACTATGCGGATGTGTATTGATTACTGCCAATTGAACAAAGTCACCATCAAGAACAAGTATCCATTGCCCCGTATTGATGATTTGTTCAATCAGTTGCAGGGTGCTAGGGTGTTCTCTAAGATCGACTTGAGGTCAGGGTATCATCAGCTGAAGATTCGGGATTCAGATTTTCCAAAAACTGCATTCAGGACTAGGTATGGCCACTATGAGTTCCTGGTGATGTCCTTTGGCTTGACTAATGCTCATTCGGAATTTATGGATTTGATGAATAGGGTGTTCAAGCCTTATATTGATTCTTTTCTCATAGTTTTCATTGACTACATCTTGATATACTCACGTAGCCTGGGGGAGCCTGAGCAGCATTTGAGAGTAGTGCTTCAGACCTTGCGAGAACAGCAGCTTTATGCTATGTTCTCCAAGTATGAGTTTTGGCTAGAGTCAGTAGCATTCTTGGGGCATATAGTGTCAGGAGAGGGTATTAAGGTGGATCCCAAGAAGATTGAGGTAGTTCAGAGTTAGCCACGTCCTACTTCAGTGACCGAGATCAGGAGCTTCTTAGGGTTAGTAGGCTATTACCGGCGATTCGTGCAGGGATTTTCATCTATTGCATCACCTCTGACCAGGTTGACCCAAAAGGGTGCCCCGTTTTATTGGTCCGATGATTGTGAGGAGAGCTTCCAGAAGCTCAAGACGGCTTTTACTACGGCACCAGTTCTTGTATTGCCTTCCAGTTCAGGGATGTATACAGTGTATTACGATGCTTCTCGCATCGGCTTGGGATGTGTATTGATGCAGGAGGGGCAAGTTATTGCATATGCTTCACGTCAGCTGAAGGTTCATGAGAAAAATTACCCTGTGCATGATCTAGAGTTGGCAGCGATTTTTCATGCTCTTAAGATATGGAGGCATTATTTATAGGGAATGTCATGTGAGGTTTAGACAGACCATCGCAGCTTGCAGCATTTGTTCAAGCAGAGGTATCTTAATTTGAGGCAACGCAGGTGGCTTGAGTTACTAAAGGATTATGACATTACAATTCTTTATCATCCAGGAAAGGCAAATATGGTTGTGGATGCCTTTAGTAGGAAAGCAGAGAGTATGGGTAGCTTGGAATTCATTCCTGCTGAGATGAGACCATTAGCTTGGACGTTCAGTCTTTAGCTAACAGACTTGTGAGATTGGATATTTCAGAGCCCAGCCGGGTTCTAGCATGTGTGGTTGCTCAGTCTTTATTATTAAGGCATATTAAGGCCCGACAGTTCGATGATCCACATTTGGCAGTTCTCAGAGAGACAGTACTTCAGAGAGGTGCCAAGGAGATTTTTATTGGTGAGGATGGTGTGTTACGGCTTCAGGGCCGTGTATTGTCCCTAATGTTGACGGCTTGAGGGAGAGGATTCTAGAGGAGGCCCACAGTTCGAGGTACTCCATTCATCCGGGTGCCATGAAGATGTATCACTGTGAGGTACTCCATTCATCCGGGTGCCATGAAGATGTATCATTGCTTGAGACAGCACTACTGGTGACAGAGGATAAAGAAGGACATAGTGGAGTATGTTGCTAGATGTTTGGATTGCCAGCAGGTCAAATATGAGCACCAGAGGCCAGGTGGCCTACTTCAGCAGATGCCCATTTCGTAGTGGAAATGGGAGCGCATCACCATGGATTTCGTGGTTGGTTTTCCACGGACTCAGCAGAAGGTTGATTCAGTATGGGTTATTGTGGATAGATTGACCGAGTTGGCCCACTTCATTCGAGTGGCGACTACTTATACGGCGGAGAGATATGCCCAGATTTACATTCGGGAGATAGTGAGGTTGCACGGTGTGCCGGTCTCCATCATATCAGACAGAGGACCTCAGTTCACTTCCCATTTCTGGAGAGCTGTCCAGAGTGAGTTGGCGACCCGCGTAGAGCTTAGCACGACATTCCATCCTCAGACCGACGGGCAGTCGGAGCGGACATTTCAAATTTTAGAGGATATGCTTAGAGCATGTTTGATTGACTTTAGAGGGCAGTGGGATCAGTTCTTACCCTTGGCGGAGTTTGCATATAATAATAGCTATCAGTCCAGCATAGAGATGGACCCGTATGAGTCATTATATGGTCGGCATTGTCGTTCTCCTATCGGGTGGTTTGAGCCTGGTGAGGCTAAGTTGCTTGGTACAGATTTGGTTCAGGATGCCTTGGGTAAGGTAAAGTTGATTCAGGAGAGGCTCTGCACAGCTCAGTCCAGGCAGAAGAGTTATGCGGACCAGAAGGTGCGCGTTATATCATTCATGATTGGTGAGAAGGTTCTCTTGAAGGTTTTGCCCATAAAGGGCATTATGAGGTTCGGAAAGAAGGGCAAGTTGAGCCCAAGGTTTATTGGCCCCTTCGAGGTGTTGAGGCGAGTTGAAGAGGTTGCCTATGAGCTTGCTTTACCTCCCAGTTTATCAGGAGTTCATACAGTCTTCCATGTACCGATGCTTCAAAAGTATTACGCCGACTATTCGTGTTGGATTTCAGTTCCATTCAGTTAGATGAGAGCTTGGGCTACGAGGAGGAGCCAGTTGCCATTGTTGATAGACAGGACCGCCAGTTGAGGTCCAAGAGGATTTCTGCGGTAAGAGTCCAGTGGAGGGGCCAACCGGTCGAGGAGGTGACCTGGGAGTCCGAGGAGGACATGCGGAGTCGATATCCCCACTTATTCAGCAATCCAGGTACTTTTCTATGTCCGTTCGAGGACAAACGTTTGTTTAAGAAATGGAGAATGTAACGACTCGACTGGTCATTTTGCATTTTTGAACCCCGTTCCCTTAAATAAAACTTTCCGCACTTGCTTTAGCTAATTTATGACTTGCGGGGACGGGTGGTTTGGAAGTTAGAAGAGTTTTGACCAAGAATAAGTCTAGTTGCTTCTTTAAGTTTCTTTAAAAAGGCCAAGTTTGACTTCGGTCAACATTTTGGGGAAACAGACCCAGAATCATGATTTGACGATTTATGAGTGTCCGTGGGGAAATATGGGACATGGGCGTATGCCCGGAATCGAATTCCGAGGTCCCTAGCCCGAGTAATGAATTTTTATGTGAAATTGTTAAGTTTAAGTTTTAAAGATTTAAATAAATAAATAAATCATTGTTTTCCTAGGTATCGGGTTCGGATTTCAATTCCGAAACTTGTTACAAGTCCGAAATATCAGTTAAGACCTACCCGTAAAATTTGGTGTCAATCCGAGTAGTTTAAGGGAATTTTGACCCGTTGGAGGAGAATTAAGAACTTAAAGTTTAATGATTTGATTCATTTGGTTTTGGGGGTTGATTCCTCGATTTATCATTGTTTTGAGTGTTTCGAGGGTTCGAGTAGGTCCGCCTCGTGATTTTAGACTTGTCGGTATGTTCGGGCGGGGCTCGGGACCCGAGCGTCAAATGGTAGAGGTTCGAGTGAAGTTGGAGATTTAGAAAGGGCTGGGATTTTGCTGCTTCTGTCATAACCGCATCTGCGGTTCTTGGGCCGCAGAAGCGGGACCGCAGATGTGGTCCAATTATTATGGAAGCGGAAGGGGCCAGGCCCAGGGGAAACAGCAGAAGCGGACCCCTGACCGCAAAAGCGGTCCATCCGCCCCAGGCCCAGAACCGCAGAAGCGGTAGGCTTTCCGCTTAATCGGACTCACAGAAGCGAGGTTTAGACCGCAGAAGCGGCCCACGCCCCCTTGCCCATTTCTGCAAAAGCGGCTCGTGTCCGCAGAAGCAGAACCCGCATAAGCGGAAATCACTAGGGACAAAGGGTTCATTAATACGAACCCAAACTCATTTCTCTCACTTTCACTACACACTTGGGCGATTTTGGAGGTTTCAAAGAGAGAGTTTTCACATATCATTGCAAGGTAAGTAATCCCCACTCACTTTTAGCTCAAATACATAACCATTAGGTAGATTTAACACTAAAATTAGGTAAAAATCAAGAGATTAGAGTTATACCTAGTGTTTAATCAAAACTGAGATTTAATCCTATAATTTGCCATGAAAAGAACTAGAAATCATATATTTGTGATCCTTAGGTGATAGAGAACAACTTCCTTTGAAAAATATTGGAATCCGGGCACGTAGGTCCGGGGTCGGAATTTAGGAAACTTGCCTTAATGGTTAGGAAATTGCTTAAACAATTAGAATTTAACCTTGTAAGCTCTTATTACTAGTTCTTGCTTATTTTAATTAGTTGGTGCTCATTTGGCTACAAATTGAGGGTTTGGGCTTATTCTTGATTTCGGAAGTGCGCTTCGGAGCGAGGTGAGTCTCCTTTCTAACCTCGTAAGAGGGAATTGTCCCCTTAGGATTAATGTTTTAGTATTTGTTGCTAAATTCGGGGACTACACACGCGTTAGGTGACGAGAGCCCGTGCGTAGCTACTACTATGTTAAGTGTCCGGGTAGCTTAGGAACTACAACATGCCTATTAAATATATCTCTTATGTTAACTTGTTGTTATGTAACACCTAGTGTGTACTAGAGACTTAAAAAGGGGATATGAGCATACTTGTATAGTTAATTAAGTTTGGTTTGGTATTTTTGACCATTTATGTGCCATGTGTGTGAACTTGATATTTCATCCTTATTTGTAGATCGGGCCGAACGCCTCGGTATGAATAGATGCATCTATAGGCGCGCCATCGACCCTCGGCAAGTGCACAGTTTATTTCTGTTGGTTCGGGCCGTCGCCTTGGTATTATGTGCGCATGTTAAATGTGGAAAAGCTTATATATGCTTTATTTTGCCATTATCTCATATGATAAACTATAAACTTGATGTTGTAGATTTCTTGACTTATACCACTTGTCATGAAACTGTCGATGCTTGTAAATTCCATGATTTGAACTCATCATACTTATATATATATTTTAATTGACCTTAGTAAGTATCGAGTCGACCTCTCGTCTCTACTTCTTCGAGATTAGACGGGATACTTACTGGGTACATGTTGTTTATGTACTCATGCTACACTTCTGTACTTAAATGTACAGGATTTGAGGCAGGTGGATCCGGACATCATTCTGGTGCATATCAATGAGCGCAGCTGGGACTTCTACGGTGAGCTGCATTCCCTTCTTGCCGATCCGCAGCCGAAGAAGTCTTCCTTGTATTTTTTGTTGTTTCTGTTTATCCTAATTCAGATAGTAGGATAGGGTATTATTCTTTTGTGCACAGTCTACTAGTTGCCCGTAGCTTGTGACACCAGGTTCTGGCACACACAGTGGTAGACGTTATTTTGGGTTGTGTAATTGTCTTTACATTTCATTGATCTTTACTGGTTTATAACTTTAAATTGGGAAAACTCTCTTATAATGGTTTTTGGCAAAGGTAAAATGAGAATCTAATTATACTTCCGCGTTGGCTGGCCTGGCAAATGGTGTCGGGCACCATCATGACCTATTATGGAAAGGCCTCAACAAGATCATTCAAGTCTTGATGACCTTTTGTATAAGTACATTAAGGTCACTGATGAAAACATGGAATGCCAGGGTTCAGCCCTCAAAAATATGGAAATGCAATTAAGCCAACTGGCAACTGTTGTGTCAGAAAAGATACAAGTTCCCTTGCCAAGCAATACAGAGAAAAATCCAAAGGAGCACCTTAAGGCCATCGCCTTATGGTCAGGTAAGGAGCTTGATGAACCATATGTGAAATGACCCGATCCGTCGTTTTGAGTACCAGCGCTCCGTTCAGCAGTCGGAGGCCATGAACAGCTTCATTTCAGGTATTATGACTTGTGCCCGTGGTCGAAATTAAATTTCAAGAAGTCCAGAGTTGATTTGGGAAGATAATTCTCATTTCGGAAGCTTAAAGTTGAAAGAATGAGCTAGGATTTGAATTTCAAGTAAACGACCTCAGAACCGGGATCTGAAGGTTTCAGCAGGTTCGTATGATGATTTCGGACTAGGGCGTATGCCCGGATTGGGTTTTGAATAACGCGGGAGCATTTTGGCGCCTATTGTGGAAGTTGGCATTTTAGAAGAAATTTTATAAGTTTGGCTTGAAGAGCATTTCAGTGTTATCAAAGTCCGTTTTGAATTATGAGACTGTGAATAGCTCCGTATACTGATTCTGGAGTTGGGGGCGCGATCGGAAGTGAATTCGGAGGTCCGTAGACCATTTTGAGGCCATTTGGCTAAAGATAGAAAGTTGAAGGTTTTAGAGAGTTTGACCGGGGAGTTGACTTTTTGATATCGGGGTCGGAATCAAATTCCGGAAGTTGGAGCAGGTCCGTAATGTCGAATATGACTTGTGTGCAAAATTTGAGGTCAATCGAACGTGTTTGATAGGTTTAAACATCGGGAATAGAAGTTTGAAATTTTAAAGTTCATAAACTTGAATTTGGGGTGTAATTCGTGATTTTAGCGTTGTTTGATGTGATTTGAAGCCTCGAGCAAGTCTGGAATGTGTTTTGGGATTGGTTGGTATGTTTGGTTGGGGTCCCGGGGGCCTTGGGTAGATTCCGGGTGGTTAACGGATTGAAAGTTGGATTTTTTGGAAGAGCTGGGCAGCTGGTATCTGGTATTTCCGCTTCTGCAGAAATGGGACCGCAAAAGCGGATCGGCAGAGGCGATAGGGCGGACCACAGAAGCGGTTTTGATCTGAGGCTCGAGGATCGCAGATGCGGTCCAGATTCCACAGAAACGGAACTGCATCTGTGGAGGAGGTGATCGCAGAAGCGGAAAGGAAGGCTGAGCCCAGGACAGCAGAAGCGGCTAAATGGCCGCATAAGCGGACTCCGCAGGTGCGAAAATATTCCGCAGAAGCGGAAAACGACTGGGGCAGAAGCTTGATTTAAGTCGTGATTTTTGCTCATTTCTCTCACTTTCTTCATTTCATTTGGCGATTTTGGAGGGATTCAAAGGAGGGTCTTCATCAACAATGATAAGGTAAGTTATTCCCACATATTATAAGTTAAATACATTGATCATGTATGAGATTAAGCATGGGAATTAGTGCAAATATTGAGGTTCTGGTTGAAAACCTAGAAAATTATAATCTTGAATTTTGGCCACGATTTTGAGTATGAAATTAGAATAAAATTATATATTTGAGTCCCTAAGATCATGGGTAATCTTTATCTTCGAGAAAATTTGGATTTCGGGCCCGTGGGCCCGAGGGCATTTTGGTCATTTCACTGAACGAAGTTGGGAATTTGTATAATTTGAATTTTTAATAAATATTTGAGTATATTCTCATTAGTTCATCGTTAAATTGGCTAGTTTGGGTGCATTGTGCATTGGTTCAAGCCTTCGGAAGGATGTAGAATGCCGATTTCGAGACTTCGGAGTGAGGTGAGTCTCCTTTCTAATTCCGTGTGGGGGGAAATTACCCCATAGGTGAAGTGAATGATTAAGTGCTCCTATTTTTGGGGGCTACGTACGCACGAGGTAACGAGAGTCCGTGCGTAGCTACTATCATGCTATTGTCCGGGTAGATTAGGACCCAGAAAGCATGCTATACTTGAATAAATTATGAACTCATTAATGACTTGAATTGTTTAAACAACCTCTGATTAGTAAGCAAACTTAAAAGAGATTAAACATCATTCCTGAATTGTTAAATAGAGAATTTGCTTAATTGGATAATTATTCCTCGATAAAATTCTAATTGGCTATCTGAGCATGTATATTATGTGTACCGCGTCGCATGGAGGATTCGCGAGCGGGATAATAGATCACATTAAATTAATAATTGGATTTTTCTAGAAGACTTAAGCTTCGTTTTATAAAATTTATAAAGAGAATTGACCATTTCTGGACATTTGTTCCACGTTGATTTCCTGACTGTTTATCTGTCTGTGTGTGTTTATTTTGGAACGGGACGAACTCCTCGGCAGATTAATAGATGCATCTATAGGCGCGTCGTCGACCCTCGGCAAGTGCACATTTATTTATGTTGGATCGGGTCGTCGCCTCGGTATGATTTGTGCATGCCTGTGTTGTTGCCTGAACTTGATTAAGTTATTAATGCCCTTTTGTGGCTTAAACATATTTGGATTATGTTTTAAAGAGAAATTTGGGAAATTTTCCCATGAAAGAACTA
>MU684822.1:4589-25824 GCA_026770625.1 Nicotiana glauca | reverse complement strand
ACCCATCAAAACACGTCCGATTGACTTCAAATTTTGCACACAAGTCATATTTGACATTACGGACCTACTCCAACTACCGGAATTTGATTTCGACCCTGATATCAAAAAGTCAACCCCCGGTCAAACTCTTCAAAACCTTCAAATTTCTATCTTTAGCCAAATGGCTTCAAATTGGTCTATGGACCTTCGAATTCACTTCCGATCGCGCCCCCAACTCCAAAATCACTATACGGAGCTATTTCCAGTCTCAGAATTCCAAACGGACATTGATAACACCGAAATGCTCTTCAAGCCAAACTTATGAAATTTCTTCTAACTTGCTAACTTCCACATTAGGTGCCAAAACGCTCCCGGGTTATCCAAAACCCGATCCGGGCATACGCCTAAGTCTAAAATCATCATACGAACCTGCTGGAACCTTCAGATCCCGATTCCGAGGTCGTTTACTTGAAATTCAAATCCTAGTTCATTCTTTCAATTTTAAGCTTTCGAAATGAGAATTCTCTTCCCAAATCAACTCTGGGCTTCTTGAAATTTAATTCCGACCATGCGTACAAGTCATAATACCTTAAATAAAGCTATTCATGGCCTCCGACTGCTTAACGGAGCGCTAGTACTCAAAACGACTGATCGGGTCGTTATAATAAGGAGAAAATGGCTGCCAAGAGGAGGAAGAAAGCCTTAATATTTGATCCAACTGTCAAGAAAATAACTTGGGAGTTGGGAATGATTTTTGAGAGTGTTGAAAATATTTAGGCATGTTGTTAGTAAGTATGCAATTTAGGAAGGAGTTCAAATTGAAAAGTATATTAATGAACCTGGTAGGGTGAGGGTAAGATGCATGCATCCAAAATGTCCATGGATCTTGGCTGCAAGCAAAGATGGCAGATCCAACAATTTTAAGGTAAAAAGGTATTGTCCTGTCCATAAGTGTTTCAAAACAAATAAAAACAAGCTTTGCAACTCCAGATACCTAGCAAAGCATTACATGGATAAGATTGTGTGTCAACCAAATATGAAAGTTTGGGAGCTAAAGAAACTCATTAAGGATGAAATGGACATGTATGTTGGTAGGTCTACTGTACGTAGAGCTAGAGCAAAATTTCTGAAAGAGATAATAAGTGATGTGCATGCTGAGTTCAAGAGACTCTATGATTATAGAGATATTCTGTTACAGACAAATCCAGGTACAACTTGTGTTGTGAAGGTAGAAGATCAAGGTGAAGGAAAGCTTGTCTTCAATTCATTTTATGTTTGCTTCTATGCTATGAAAAAAGGATGGTCTGAAGGTTGCAGAAGGATAATTGGCCTTGACGGTTGTTTTCTGAAAGGCATTTGTAAGGGTCAACTTCTTGTAGCAGTATTAAAGGATGGAAATAATCAGATGTTTTCTATAGCTTGGGCCATTGTAGAGGTTGAGAACAGCTTCACTTGGACATGGTTACATGGATATGTGATATATCCCCAATTGCTATGAAGGTGTATCAGGATAACATGGCCCAATCTATGAGGTCTACAATCAAGTGGAATGGTGAATATGGCTATGAGGTTGAGGATACCTCATTAAGAGTGGTGCTGAAGCATTGTGTGAATATGAAAGCTCAAACTTGTACATGCAGGTCATGGATGCTGAAGGGTATCCCTTGTGCTCATGCCATTGCTGTTATGCATTTCAAGAACCTTGACCCAATTAACTACATATCTCATTAGTACCACAAATCCACCTATCTGAAGGCATATTCAACATTCATCCAGCCTATGCCAAACATTCAGATGTGGCCAACATCTACCAATCCTCCAATTGAACCCCCACCAATTAAAAAGATGCCTGGCAGACCAAAGAAGAAGAGAAGAAGAGAAGAAACTGAACATCCTACTTCTGGAAAGCTTTCAAGAAGGGATATGGAGATGACATGTTCAAATTGTGGTGGATATGGACACAACAAGAGGAGCTGCCCTAAGAAAGCAAGGCCTGCAGATTCTACTCCAGCAAATGCTTCATATATACAAAGATTAGGAGGAAGAGGAAGAGGAAGCAAGCGCTGCTCCTGCTTCAACTCCAACTACTTCTGCCCCTGTTGCTGCTGGTAGAGGAAGAGGAAGAGGAACTGCTGCTACTAGAGGAAGAGGAACTGGTAGTGGTAGGGGAAGTTCTGGGTTTGGACTGTTTCAATCAAGCAGTGGGTTCACAAGTTTTTCTGTAAGTAGTTCAAAGTTAATTTTATATCTTATTTACTTTAACAACTTTACTTAAAATTTTTTATTTTTGGCAGTCTGGTGGAGGTAGGCCAAGAGTGGTCTCTCATGGTGGTGCAAAAAGGTCCTCAGCAAAAATTCTGGAGTGTGCATACAAGCGAAGAAGTGGTGTAAAATGGAATGGTAGACTAGCCATTACTAGAAGACAACTAGAAAGAACTGCTGCAACTCGTTCCAGAACTGCCACATCTCAATCCAATTTAAGTCAAGCAAGTTCATCGTTCCAGCCATCCAAGAACTACCACTGAATTCTGTTATTGTCACTGTTAATTTATTTTGAAACTGCTGCAATTTCCCTTTGGAACTGTAATTTATTTTGGAACTGCTGTTAGGTTAATTTGAAACTGTTATTTAGGTTTGATGTTAGTGTTGTTATTTTGTTAAGGTATCATGCTGTTATTTTGGTATGCTATAAAACTGGGCAGGGTATATTTTTGTTAAGGTAGGCTGCTTCTATTAGGTGAATGTAATGAACACCTTTACTCTATGATGAAATATAATTTTAGTGTTGTTTGATAATTTCTGGGCAGATGTGTCTTCAGTGTTGGTATGTTGTTAAGCATTTGTGCTGTCATTTTTGTATGCTGTTATTGCTGGAAAATTTCAGCATTTGAGCTGAATATCAACCACTAGTTGACTGTGTTTCAGTATTTTATCAGTCACAATTTGAGGTGTGTTTTAACTGCACTATCAACTCACACAGCAACAAAGTCAAACGAAACAATATTAACAATTGACAAAAAAAAATCATTCAACTCACACAACAACAAACTCAAATAAAACAACATTAACAATATCCAAAAGATTTCATTCATTTATAACAAAGGGATATAAAATCTACCAACAAACTTCATTCAGTTTCTTATATTATATAACAATCTTTAGAACTACCTAACACAATCAACTTCAACACAATTGCAATTAAAATCAGCACACACAATCTCCTCCAATTTCTTTGGTTTCTATTTTCCTTCAACACTACATCAAATGCCCTCTTCTTCTTCAGCAGCCCCAAAATCACCACTTTCAAGTGCTCTGGAGTTGGGGGATCAAACCACATAAAGAAATTATATGCCGATATACTGTCCCTCTGAAAAATTTAAGAGAAAAATTATTAAGGAATATAAAATCGATTAGAAAAGTACAATTGATATTTACCTCATAAAATGGACACCCGTAAAATCGACGACCCGGATTATCAACACTCCATGACTATATCACCACTGCTTCTTCACCACAATAGCAAAATTTTCTCAGATTATGCATTTTCCCAAACCTTAAATTTGAGCCCTAGAAATTTAATCCTTATGTCAAAAAAGAGAAGGAAGAAATAGAAGTAGATTGTAATATTGGCTTCGAGCTTTAAGAAGAGGAATATATTTTGGCTTCAAGAAGATAAAATTTTCTTCAATTTAGATCTTTCAAGGAGGAAGAAGAAGATGAAATCGGGTCCTAATAGATAGAAATTGGTTATGCCCTTTTAATCTTTTAAAAAGGGTCCTAGGAATGTGTTTTTGACTGTTTATTAAAGATAAAAATTGTCTTGAAATACTCTCCACGTGCTTGGTCCAGTTTGTATAACACACGCTTAGACTTGATCAAAGGAAGTGTGTACTAGGCACATTTTAGAAAGGTTGCGTGTGTAAGGTTATTATGGTCCACAAAAAGTGTGTAAAGGGGATTTGGGCCATAGATTGGGTGGCAACTTATGTAATTTCCCAATTTTCTCATATTCTGTTTGGGTGTAGGGTGGAGAAGTGCCTTTAACTGAAATGTTTGGTACATTTGCTCTCTCAGTTGCTTTTGCTGTAAGTTTCTTCTTTTCTACTATCTTTTAGCGTCTGCTGTAAGTTGCTTTTTAGCTTCTTTTTGTTCATATTAGTTAGTCATGTTTATAGCGATATACATTTCGTGGAATTCTGCAAATTTTCTTATTGGTGTGATCGATAACTGAATCGATAAGCCCCAAAAATCGATAAATCGAAATCAAAAAAATTGAAGCCTTATTGAATGATAACAATAAGCATATGTACAAATCGATAATCGATAAGTAATTATCGATAAGGGTCAAAATCGAATCGATAAATCGAATGCACACTCCTAGAATAAAGTAAGCAACAGATTGAAAATCTGATGAGAAAACCTACAACGTACAAGAAGTTTGCTGGAATATTTCTTAACTTCCTTGATATAATAAACTGAAGCAAATATTGCCTTTATATAGGCTTAAAAATAAACAAACCACTAAGCCACTAAACTGACCACTATAACCACTAATAAAGCAATAACTATCCACTGCCATTAAACCATAAAACTATATCATAACTACTGCTAACCAATCCAAGTATATAGGACACTACTAAAAAACTCAAATTTGACCAAGTCCTACTTTGAATCATTCATCAATATTTCCCCTTGATTCAAAGTTACAAACACCAAGCAAAGCTCTTAAGTAGACAAACTTGTCTGCTGCCAAAGACTTTGTTAGTATATCAACTAATTGCTCATGGGTGATAAAATGCTTCAGAATTATCTCCTCCTTCGCAACCAAATCACGGATGAAATGAAAGCGGACATCAATGTGCTTAGTTCTGATGTGAAAAGTTGTATTCTTTGTCATGGAGATTGATGCTTTATTGTCACAGTATATCTCAGTTGCACTTTCCTACTTATGTCAAAGTTCTGCTAAGATCCTTCTTAGCTAGATAGCTTGGCAAGTTGTTGAAGTGTTGCAATGTACTCAACTTCAGAGGTGGACAAAGTTGTTGTAGCTTGCTTCTTTGAGCTCCAAGTTATTACTCCTGATCCAAGAGAAAAAACAAGTGCTGAAATACTCCTTCTATTATCCAGCGATCCTGCATAGTTACTATCAGTGAACCCACATAATCTGAAATTGGAAACTTTTGAGTACCAAATCCCATAGTTCATAGTTCCAGCAATATAGCGCAAAACTCTTTTTGCTGCTCCAAAATGAACCTTTGAAGGTTGTTGTATAAACCTGGAAATAACACCAACAGGGAATGCAATATCGGGGCGAGTGTGGGTTAGATAAATTAAACCTCCAACCAAGCTTCTGAAAGTTTTAGCCTCAGCCTTCAGCACTCCATCATTAAGTTGCAATTTTTCACTAGCATTTATAGGTGTAGCTACAGGCTTGCAATTAACCATATCGAATCTATTGAGAAGATCCCTAGCATATTTTCTTTGTGAAAGAAATATTCCATCTTCAGCTTGATGGACTTCAAGGCCAAGGAAATAATGTAATAAATCTATATCTGACATCTCAAACTTATTCATCATCTGAGACTTAAATTCATTCACAAGAAAAGTAGAAGAGCTAGTGTAAATGATATCATCTACATAAAGACAAACAATAATGAAATCATTCGTTCCTTCTTCACATACAAGGTGGGTTCATTTTCACTTCTCATATAACCTTTTTTCTGAAAATACCTATCGATCTTGCTATACCACGCTCGAGGGGCTTGCTTCAAATCATACAACGCCTTCTTTAGCTTGTACGCCTTTGTCTCATTACCACCCTTTATGAAACCTTCTGGTTGTGTTACATAAACTTCTTCTTGTAAGTCTCTATTGAGAAATACCGACTTGACATCAAATTGATAAACTAGCCATTGCAATTGTGCAGCCAGTGCTAGAACAAGTCTCACAGTTTCAAATCGAGCTACCGGAGAAAATGTTTCTTCAAAATCAACACCATATTTTTGCGCATAGCCTTTTGCCACAATACGAGCTTTGTGCTTTTGTAGGCTCCCATCTGTAGTGAACTTTGTCTTGAACACCCACTTCAAGCCAATTGCATATTTGCCTTCCGGTAATTCCACCATCTCCCACTTGCCATTTTTTTTGATAGATTTCATCTCTTCTAACATCGCTTTATGCCGTTCTTCCTTTTTAGCTACTTCTTCGAAGGATATAGGATCTGTAACATTGAGAGAAAATTAAAAGGTGTCATAAATATCATTAGCATATTTAGGATTCGGATTTTTAAGACTTGTTGATCTTCTTTGTGGATTTAGCTCATCCGAAGACTCTTCAAGAGTTGGAGATAAAGAGCTTCTGCTAGGTGATGTCGCAGTTGATGAATCAGGAGAAGCTATAGAAGAACCATTTGGTGTAGCAGTAGGTGTTAGCTGTTGATTTCCATCAGAAGTAATTCCAATGGGCATAGGAACCTCCTGTTATATCTTTTCATCGTTTTCACTCCAATCCCAACTTGTATTTTCATCAAATACTACATCGCTTCTAATCATGGTCTTGCCAATAAGTGGGTCATACAATCTGTAAGCTTTAGATTGTGTATCGTAACCAATAAAAATGCATTTTTCAGATTTTTCATCCAGCTTATGACGAAATTGAGAATTTACCAAAGAATAAGCAATGCATCCAAAAATTCTGAAGTAGCTTACAAATGGTTTTCTATCATGCCAAGCTTCATATGGAGTTTGATTCATGACAGCCTTTGTGGGAGAAAGATTTAGTAAGTAGACTGATGTTGCCACAGCTTCAGCCCAAAATTGATTTGGAAGTCCCTTCGCTTGTAACATGCTTCTTGCCATCTCCACAACAGTGCGATTCTTACGCTCAGCGACACCATTTTGCTCTGGAGTATAAGGTGTTGTCAACTCCCTATGAATTCCACTTTCATCACAAAAAAGATTAAATTTAGTGGACAAGAATTCACCGCCTCTATCAGTACGAAGAGCTTTGATGAACATATCACTTTATTTCTCAACTTTGGCTTTGAAGTGCTTGAATTTCTTAAATGTTTCTAATTTGTTTTCCAAAACATAAACCAAATTCATGCGACTACAATCCTCAGTAAAAAGTAGAAAATATTGACTCCCACCAAAAGATGTGGTCTGCATGGGTCCACATAAATTAGCACGTATTAATTCAAGACACTTTGAAGCCCTCCAAGCCTTTCCAACAAGATAAGACTTTCTAGTTTGTTTCCCATAAATGCATCCTTACACAATTCAATAGAGTCAATTTTAGGTACTCCAAGAACCATACCTTTATCACTTAGTAATTTCAGGCCTTTTGTGTTGAGATGCCTGTATCTAAAATGCCACAACTTTGAGTCATCCATTATACTTGCAGCGAGAGCAAAATTCTCCAAACTAGAAACATCTAACGGAAACATCTTATTTGGAGCATGTTAATATGAACTCTTTTTCCTGACTTTTTATTTGTAATAACATAAGCATCGTTATCAAAGAAAGAGAGTATCCTCATGCCATTAGTTGTCCAACAATCAAAAAATTGAATCCTAAATCAGGCACGAATTGAACGTTATCTAGCATTTTTACTTTGCCATGGCTAGTGTCGAAACCCACCGTGCCTTTTCCTTCAACTTGCATCTCCTTTGTATTTTCAAGTTGCACCTTTATTTTTTTGCGTCTCATCAAGCTCTTTGAACAAAGATTTGGTCCCTGTCATATGATTTGAACACCACTGTCCACAAACCATAAATCACTTAGCTTATGGTCGTTGTGAATATGAGCCATAAAAAGTTTGTTCTCTTCTTTCTCATTCCCTGCTGCCCCTGCTGCAAAGTTCATCTTCTGACCTTTGAACCAACAATTTACTTTAATATGCCCATATCTATGACAGTGGTTACATTGAATACCATTCTTGTTGCTTCTTTGTTCATTGGATTGTCGCTGCCAGTCAAAACGACCTCTGCCTCTTCCATTGCTTCTACCATTACCACGACTGTGACCACGAAATCCTCCTCTTCCATGGCCTCCACCTACTGGATATTCGCCATCGATATTTTTCGTGGCTGCCTCTTTCACTTGAAAAGCTTTTTCTTCATTCTTTTCAAGTGATTGATTAATTCTTGCCTCATGTGCTTGCAAAGACCCCATTAATTCATCAAAGGAAAAAGTTGGCAGATCCTTAGACTCTTCTATGGCAGAAACTACTTGATCAAAATTTGGAGTTAAGCTTCGCAATACCTTTTCCACAATGGTCTGATCTGTAACCTTCTCGCCGTAGGATCGCATTTGACTGACAATTGCCACTGTTCCTGACAAAAAATCAGTGGCAGATTCTCCACTTTTCATCATCAAGGTTTCAAAGCCACGCCAAAGTGACTGTAGTCTCACCACAATGACCTTTGAATCACCTTGAAACTCTTTCTGCTGAATAGACCAATCTTGCTTTGAGATGGTCGTTGTTTCGATCCGTGAGAAGACGCTATCATGAATAGCCTGCTGAATCATCACCAATGCCTTAGCGTCTTTCTTCTTGTTGTCTCGCAGTTTGTTTTCTTCGCCAGGATCTACATACCATTGTTCTACAAAGTCCCAAAGATCTTGAGATTTGAGTAGAGTTTTCATACGGATTCTCCAGAAATCGTAGCCTTCTCCCTTGAAGACAGGAATGAGTAGTTGTGCCGCACCCAATGCATCGCTGTTACTTGCCATTGTTCTATGTCTCAAATGTATTACTCAAGTTTGTGTTTTCCTCTACTCACTCTCTGTAACAAGGCTTTGATGGCAAAGATGTTGAATAAAGTAAGCAATAGATTGAAAATCTGATGAGAAAAGCTACAGCGTACAAGAAGTTTGTTGGAATTTTCTTAACTTCCTTGATATAATAAATTGAAGCAAATATTACCTTTATATATGCTTACAAACAAACAGATCACTAAGCCACTAAACTGACCACTATTACCACTAATAAATTAACAACTATTCACTACCATTAAACCATAAAACTATACCATAACTACTGCTACCCAATCCAAATATATAGGGCACTACTAACAAACTCAAATTTGGCCAAATCCTACTTTGAATCATTCATCAATATACCTAAAACTGGGATAAGAACTCTTTTGGGTTTGAATCATTTGCTATGCTTGAGAAGGATCATCTCATGGCTTAACTGAGTACACTTGTTAAATTGAATTGTCTATGTACCACTTACTCTGAATTTCGTCCACCAGCTCTCTTATAAAGATGACAGAAATACAAATAACGGAAAAGGGGTAAAACTGACCCTAAACTAGTGGATAAGGTTTAAAAATATCCTTTATTCATTTATTGGGCTAAAAATACCTCCCCAATTCATTTTGTTGTTTCACTTATGCCTTTGACCGTCAGGTCAATGCTAAATTAAAAATTATTATTATTCTTTTTGTAAAACATAAAAAAAATACTTGCAAAATATTTTTCGTTTTTTTAAACTAATGCAACAGTAGTCCACTAATTTAGTAAAGTCATCTTTTATTTTTTCCAATTTTTACAAAAAACAATTCAGTTTTTACAAAAAAATAATTTTTTCAGTTCAAAGTATTTTTTTTGTAAAAACTTGAATTTTATGTAAAAAATGATCTTTTTTGTTTTTAACAAAATATTTTCGTTTTTTAAAAAAACTGAAAAAAATATTTTCAACTTTTGTTTTTGAAAAAATATTTTTTCAGTTTTTTTGAAGCATTTTTTAAAAAAAAACTGGAAAAACAAAAGTGTAAAAACTGAATCGGGTTGTGTTTTTTTTTTTTTTTACAAATCGGGTTGTTTTTTTTTTAAAACGGGTTGGGTAACAAAAAAAAATGGGTCGTTTTAATCTGGTGCTGCCACGTGGCACTCCATCCAAAATAGAAGTATTTTTGTTTCAAAGTATGACACTAGGGGTATAGATAACCCAGAGTTAGATGGAAGTGACACGTCTTTTTTATTTAGTTGAACATTTTATTCGGGTCGGGTCAATGTTTGGGGTGGGTTAGTCCGAAAAATGGTTAGATATGGGTTAGTCTTTCTAATAGGTTAGATGTTTAAATTTCGACAAATAAGAAGTTGCCATGTGGAATTTAATAATAATTATTTTTAAACTAGCATTGACCTAACAATCAAAGGGTATAAATGAAACAAAAAGATGGATGGAGGGGTATTTTTAACCTAATAGGTGGATGGAGAATATTTTAAAACCTTTTCCACTAGTTTAAGAGTATTTTTAACCCTTTTCCGTACAATAATAGGCATAACGATTGTACCAGTTTGCACAGCGATTGTAATGATAATTCGAGCGGATTTATCATCCTTTTCTTCCCCCCAAAACGTCAAGTTAGCATTAATCTCAGCTTTTTAGCATTACCTGTTACCCCTAATGTAAGAAGTTACCTTCTCATACCCGTGTCACTTGTCCTGCATCCCTTTTCAGGTTATTTCAATAGTAATTTGTTCTAGTATATCCAAAATTAACTTTTCCGCTTTTGGAGAATTTGAAATGTTCGAAGCTAAACAAACTTATATTAGTTCAATATTTAGAATTTAGATATTTAAAAATTATATGAAAAGAATTATAATTTACAATTCTTCTCATGATAATATGATTAAAAAATGCACTTTAAAATATAGGTCAAAGTTTATATAGTTTGCCTCTTGAAAAGCTAAAATGTTCGGTTCAAATAGAACGGTATTGTATACCAATTACTAAGGGGGTCATTTGGTTCAATAGTAGATTAGTGCAATTATCTTTCAAACCAAAAAAGCTAAAAAATGTATTACTTATGAATCAAATTAAATCCTAGTGCCAAACACAAAGTCATCAACCACTCAAATCTCAATTCTAAACTAATTGGAGTTTGAACAAAATAACATTGTAAATGAGAAAACTAACAAAAAGGCAATAATTATGTCTAAGAGTGTTAACGAGGATATAACTCAGTCATCGACGCCTCATTTCGTGATGAAGAAATAGATTTACTTTTGGCTACTTCTTTAGATTCTGATATTCTTGAATTGTATTCTTGAATAAGGGAAGTCTCTGCGCTAATATCAGTGTGCATATAATATGCAGGCCCTGAAGGCACTGGAAGACTCAAAGAGAGGCTACTAAGCATGAGAACTACTGCAGCCATAGTTGGTCTATCTGCAACATTTTCTTGAACACACAATAAAGCAATGTGGATGCATCTCATTATGTCACGAACCAGTCCCGTGCTTCCCCTCAACATGGGGTCAATCAAATTTGTAGCTGTTCCTTCGCGCCAGTTCGACCAAGCCTGCAGTGATAATTCAATTCTCAGAGTAAGACGAATCATATATCATACTGTCTCCAATCATAAGAGTAGTCACAACCCTTAAGAAAAACAATAAAAGCCCTACTCATAAGAGTATTTGTATTGAAAAAAAAATATACTAAGAGCCTTTGTCTAAATTAAATCTTTATTTTTCTCTTAAACGTCTCACTTAATTAGCGTTCAACTTATTGGAGCAGTGTGAATTTGAAAAAGAAAAAGTACTTTGGAATAAATTTACTTTACCAAAAGACTATATTTGGGAGGTAGAGGGAGTAACATATATTTCATATGTAGCAGATCCCGACCAGTTTAGGGTTGATGAATACTTAATTGATTGACCTGGTTACTCACATAGCTCAAAAGGTCTTCCACGGACTCTCCATTTCTGAAAGAAGTGTTTCTTTGGCCACTTAAAATTTCTAGTACTAGTACTCCAAAGCTGAAAACATCTGATTTGACTGAAAATTGACCGTGCATCGCATATTCTGGTGCCATATATCCACTGGAAAACAAAAACAAGAGGTGCATAACATTCTGCAACTTAGATATGATTCAGTTGTTAAAGTTTTTTTTGGTACAAGTATCTGTTGCACTTCACATCGACAGACTGAGATATAAATGCCAAAAAATCGATTCTGGAGTTTACTAGTCCAACAACAGTGCGATCAGCCACTCAATAAGAAGTCAAAACTGGGAACTACTTGATGTTTGAAGTCAGACTACATGTAAAGGCCAATAAAGAACTGAATTTTTTTTCAATGAACTGAGGAAGGTGCAGTAATTCTTCCCTGCGCCGAGGGTCGATTGGAAACAGCCTCTCTGCCCTTTCGGGTGGGGGTAAGGCATGTCTACATATTACCCTCCCCAGACCCCACCTTGTGGGACTATACTGGGTAGTTGTTGTTGTTGTTGTTGTTGAGGAAGGTGCAGTAAAACGTTGTGCTGCAATTTATACTGCAAATTGGGTGGTTATGTTTCCTGATGTCTGCTTTCTTTTTTCCGCCTTTCCTTAGAGAGAATGTATCTCTCTGCAATGTGAAGACGACTCTTAGACAATTGATCTATTCTTGGCTGAGGAAACTGCAAGTTTGATGAGTTATGACCTACATCTTATATTTTGCTGCCAAGAGATCGTATGTAATTAACCTCTCTGAACAAGGAAAATTCATATGCTGAAAAGCAAAACGAAAAAGTTTTGTTCTGGACAAGAAAAGAATTATATAAGACAAAATCAAGATTGTGCCTATTCGCTCCCAGAACTCACTTCTGGAAATAAATTTCATATTAGTCATCAGAGAATGTAACTTTGGTAGTGACCAAATTGGGAACAAAACTTTAGGTATATGACAATTCACCTCGAATAATTCAAATTCTAGACACAAACAAAGTCCTATTTCAACAAAATTGAGGTAAACAGTCATGAAGAGATTACAATGACATGTTGAAAATTCAAGTCACATTTCAAGGGAAGATTTGCTTATGACTCGATGCAGCTTTTATTCTTGTTAAATGTTTAAGAATTCTTCCCAGGCCCCAGCGATATGAAAAATAACAGTCGATCTAGTGAGAGTTATAAAACTTACTAGGTCCCAACAATTCTGCTTGTGCTGCCTCGAGTTTCATCCAGTGTAAATAGCCTTGCCATGCCAAAGTCTGAGATTTTAGGATTCATTTCTGCATCCAGTAGAATATTACTAGCTTTGAGATCACGATGAATTATCCGAAGTCTGGAATCCTCATGAAGATAAAGAATTCCCCTAGCAATGCCTCCTATGATTCTGGATCGCCTTTCCCAATCCAATTGCCTACGTTTAACCGAATCTGCTTTCTCATTGGACAAACAAAATAAATACTAATAAGCTTCATAATCTATAAAAAGTTTTAACTTCTATATACTGCTGGCAATGTAAAAGATTAGGGCAACTAAAGGGTTTAAAGTTAAGCAGTACAAACCAAATAAAAAGTGGTCAAGGCTTGCATTGGGAACAAATTCGTACACAAGAAGTCTCTCTATTCCATCAAGGCAAAATCCCAACAACCTAACCAAATTCCTATGTTGAAGCCTGGCGACCAACAAGACCTCGTTTTTGAATTCTAGATCACCTTGACCTGAGTCTGCAGACAATCTTTTCACTGCTACTTCTTGTCCATTTGGAAGCTTACCCTGAAGCAGACGAGCACAAATAGAAAGAATGATTTAATTATATACACTTAAAGAATTTTTATGCTATAAAAGTTAAACTCATGCAACAATAAGTAAATTTAATATAATCACCTTGTACACAGGACCAAATCCGCCTTGTCCCAACTTATTAACATCTGAGAAGTTATTTGTTGCTGCTCTAATTGTAGAAAAATCATATTGCAGGGATTCTGCAGTACTAATATCATCCACATGTATACCTTCACCAACGTAGTAGTAATAGCACAGAACAAATTAGTGAAACATGGTCTTAATTAAATTCAACATTCCAAAATCATTGATGGTTAATAAGCCACGCTTACTCTCTCTTTTGTTCACCAGCTTCCTCTTTCGTCTCTTCATCAAGATGACAGCAATACAAAGAACAAAAATAACAACTGTGACAGTGGGCACAACAATAATGATGACAGTTCGTGCGGTTTTATCATCCTTCCCTACAAAAATGCTTCAAGTTAGTCTTAGGTTAGCAAATACTTTTTCATGTAAAAGCATGATTAAATGCATTCGTTTAGCAATATCCAAAGTTCGAGATCACAAAATCCAATATGTAAAAATGTTAAAAGTGTAAGGAGAAAATTATAGTTGCCGACTTAACTTATAAACACAAAATTTCCTTTTTAAAACAAAAGATCTTATAACTTCAAACACTCAATAAAGATAAAAAGATAATACCTCTTCTTCTTAGATTTTTTTTCTCTAGTATATTCAAGAAAATTTACAACACTGATTATTCTTATTTTCTACTGTTCTTTCAGTTCTCTGTAATGTCAACAAGAATAGCAATTTGAATTGACGTATATATAGATATGTTATTTGGACAAAATATTTTATAATGACCTAATTACAAGCACCATAGGGTATATGAGTAAAATTATGGTCAACAATTCAGTTAATCCGGTTAATTATAGATATATATTCACCTTACATCTGAACTTTTGTATACTTGCAGTATTCTAGAACAATTTTTACGCTCTCAAATCACAGATAATTGGGATCAATATCTCGGAAAAACAAGTCACTTAAACTACTAGAACGTGTTAAAATACACTTTATGGTATATCTTTTTTTACACAGTTAAATTGAATCTCTGCCACTCCTCTTGGAGATCATCTATATATGGGGGATCTGGATCTTCTTTGCAATTGAGGCCGCTCAGGCCAAAATAAGAGGCTAGACTTGAATAGCTTATCCCCAGAAGCTGAATACAAAGATGAAGTGGCTAACAATTCCATAAAGATTTCAAATACCTGGTTGTGGCAGTGGCGGTGAAGCTGGTGGTGGCAGTGGCAACGAGGCAGGTGGTGGCGATGGCGGAGCTTCAGCAAATGACTCGTTGAAGAAAGAGTAAGGTTCATACCGAATAATGCAGCTGGGCATCAAATAGTAGTTTCCCCTCTTTGCATAACACTCGCAACCAGGTAAAGTTTGATAGCCAGTGGTCAAACAATTGAAGCAATCGTCAGCTGATAAATCGGCTGTGCACTGTACAAGTGCATATACTTTCACAAAATCAGGGGCAAGAGTAATATTAGCGGCAAACTTACGCTTCCCACCCTCTGAAGCTCGACTTCGTAAATTTTCCAACACGGGTGTCAAATATCGGTTAAAGAACAATTGCGGGTTCGAGAAATTTTGGTTGTAATAATAAATTTTCTGTGGGTCAGTTGAGACTGTGCCTATGAAGGACTCATTCGAATATCTTATCAGACACTTATCATAAATACCAAAGGCGGATTTCTTTTGAGGACATAGCTCTAAAATCAAGCGAGTTGCATTTTTTATACAATCACGGCATGTTTGTAAATCGACATCTCCTCTACACTGCGCGATGGCACTAACCTTGTTTGGATCTTGGCCTATGGAAGTATTATAAAACCCATCACTATCTATGTTACGTGAAAGAGAGGAGAGGACTGTGTTAAGGTTTGTGCCATATGCACCCTTGGGAGAGTATTCTGTCTCATTACCTTCACATGGCGATTGAAAAGTGAAATTAGGCTGTGCTATGCTTAGGTCGAAAAGGTAATAAAAGTGGAATATTAGAATGACCAGCCATTTCAAGAAACTCATAGCTGTCTTCCCCATCCACATCTACTCAAAAAGCTAGCTTAACGTGGTATAAATAGAATGGCTGTGCTCATTTTGTTAGGAAGATTCAATCCGATTTTTCAGTATTTGAAGCCTTCACAACTTTTTGTTATTGGAAAATTGAGTCTGACTTTTCTGTATATGAAATCCCTGGAAAATATGAAAGGTAGAAAAGCAGAAAAGGATGGGACTTGGGAGACGATAATTAAGGAGAGTTATTGAGAGTGCTTTCTAGGCTTTGAAACTTTTGATATAATCGCATATTTTCAAGAAGTAATTTAAGATTACGCGTTTTTGTGGAGGCTCTTACCTCAGTTCCACAAAGTGTAGGGACCTTCAGTTTTTTCACTAAATCTATTACACATCGAACTTTCTTTCATCTATGATACGATTTCAAACTCAACTTTTTCTTAAGCTGAATATTTTGGGGTGTTTAGATCTTTCAAACCTCTTAAATAGGAAATACCTTTGTTTACCCTTAATAATGACTAACAATTGAATTTATACGCGGTTTTAAGGATATGTGGATTGATTCAACACAAATAATAAAGAATGTTAGATAAACGAGTTTAATATGGAATGAATAATCAAACCCATTGTGATGTTACGGTCGGGCTTGGATTTGCATTGAACAATAATTTTGCCACTCGATCGGATCCTTGGTTCGAAGTCAAATATATATGAAGAACAACAATAAAATAAGAACCTGATAGTTTATATGAGTCCACTAATTACTATAGAAAGACCAGGTCCTCTTATGAGTTTCCACTTAGAACATTAATGAAACAGTAAGTAAAGGGATAAAAAATCACGACCTACATTGGTAGGATTTCAACTTCACTATGAGTAACTTTTAGATTACAACCTATGCAATCTAGGAATTAAACTCTTAATCCCTCACTAATTTGTAATACACCTATTACAAGCCATTGTGCAATACACCTATTACAAAGACTTCAACTCATGACTAACTCTAGTCACGACACAAACACTACGGGTTTATGGTTTTACAAGGGGTTCCTAAGCAACGCTTCTAGATAAGCAAAATTTACAATGAACAACAATTACAAAGTTACAACTCAACTAAGGATAATGAGATACTAGATTTAGGAACTGGTCCGTAGTAGTGTTAAACTTTGCTCTTGATGCACTTAAGAATTGAATGCTCGAATATCTGATGGCTTGAATACTTGAAGTGAATTCTCAAGTGTTCAAGTGATGTTTTGGTGTAATACTCTTGTCAATACAACTTGGATGACATCACTTGAATGATGTAATCACTTGGTTGGTCAAAGGACAAGTGACTGCAGAACTGTGATGCACAATTTCTGTGTACAGTGCAGGCAGTCACTTTCCAGCTGTTACACTGTTGACTTCGTACTGCTGTCAGAGAAACACAAGGGTATTGGGTCCCTGTGTTGGTTCTATATCTTCTGAAGTTGTAGCAGTTCACATTAGCTGGACTCCGTTGATTTGCGATGTGTGCCAAGTGTGTCAGATTCCTTATTTGGTTCTTTGGCAGTAAGTTTGTTAGATCATCAAAACATAAAGCTAAGCCATTGTTAGCCTATCAGAACCTTTCAACAGATAAAGAGCATAAAATAAATTTGTATTACCTTGGTTTGCGTGTTACAATGTGTTCTATTGAATAAAAAGCTCCCACTTTATGTAGTAGGAGAGTTTCACCCTTAGTACAATTCAAAAAAGGTAAAAATCCTCCGTTCTCATCAATCACTGATCCGCTACCGATATCAGGCGATATTTGCGATGTGATATCTGGTTGGGTGCAAATATCATGGCCCTCTGTTAGTCGTGTGCAACCGTTTGACATGCTTTCCGAGATCTTAGAGCTCGTTCTGGGTTCGGGGAGTGTTGTCTTATCAGGCCTGGTGGCGAGCACCTTGTTTGGGCCTTGGTACAAAGAGTTCCCATCTTTGATTTCGATCTCATGTATTCATATTCTTACTTCGATTGATTCACCGAAAAATTGGGGTGTGCACTAACCCCCGATTTCACCCGTATACAAGCTTAATTATATGTTTCAAATGCAAGAAACTTAATATTAATAACTGGTAGTATATCTTAAGCGATATGTAACCATTTCCGATTTAAGATAGCGATTGAATTTATACGCGGTTTTAAGGATATGCAGATTGATTCAACATAAATAATCAATAATGTTTGATAAGCGGGTTAAATATAGAATGAATAATCAAACCAATTATATATGATGTTACGACCATGCTCAGATTTGGGCTGAACAATAGTTTTTCCCTCGGCCGGACCCTTGGTTCGAAGTCAAATGTATATGAAGAACAACAATAAAATAAGAATGTTTCAATAGCTAGAGAGCACAAAAATAAATTTGTATTGCCTTAGTTTGCGTGTTACAGAGTGTTCTATAGGATAAAAAGCTCCCCTTTATATAATAAGAGAGTTTCACCCCTAGTACAATTCTAGAAAAAATAAAAATCCTCCTTTCTCGTCAAATACTGATCCTTCACCGGCATGGGGCGAGATTTCTGCGTCGTGATATCCGGTTGGGTGCGGATATCACGGCCCTTTGTTAGTCGTGTACAACCCTTTGTCATGTTTTCCGAGGTCTTGGAGCTCATTCTAGGTTTGGGAGTGTTGTCTTACGAGGTCCTGTGGCGAGCACCCCGTTCGGGCCTTGATACAAAGAGTTCCCAGTTTTGATTTCGATCTCATGTATTCATATTCTTACTTCATTTGATTCACCAGAAAATCGGAGTATGCGCTAACCCCGATTTCACCCGTATACAAGCTTAATTATATGTTTCAAGTGCAAGAAACTTAGTATTAATAACTGGTAGTATATCTTATGAAGCTATATGTAACCATTTCCGATTTAAGAGGTTTAGGACTGAAATTTGTCCTGCCATTGGAGTGTCCAGTTCAAATATTACACTGTAATCGCCTGATCAGCACATAGAGTTATCTCCTTTTGGTCCAATTGGTTCGAAGCCTTAGTTAATTTCGTAAAAAGGCCAAAAATGTCCATGAACGGTTAGAAATAGAATTGTTTTATCTTCCATTTATTAACAAAGAAGCTCATTTATACCCTTCCATGTCAGCAAAAATCAGATTAAAATCATATATTCGCTCTGAGATGGAACTCCGGCTGGAAAAACCCTCCCCCCTAATCTTTTATTTTAATGCAAAAGACAGAAATACTAGTACTAGAAGGGCTATATTTTTATTGACACAATTGCAAAACTAATAAGTATCCAAATAGTACAATTTCTCACGGAAGGAAGAATCCAATTAATACAAAATACCCAAGAGCAAACATGTTAGTTTGATGCTCACTTACCTGTATGAGAACTTATTCTTATATTTGCTTTTTTGTTAAATAACTAAAATAGTAAAGCGCGGAATTAAATATAGGAGATTTTTATGTGAGAAATCCTCTTATTCAAGGGAGTAAAAATCACGACCCACCTCTGGTAATTCTCTCAAAGAATTTCACTAAAAGAACGAGCAATTTCATATTACAAGCTCTTATAAACTAAGAGACTAAATCCTAGCTGTAACGATCCGAGCGGTGGTTTTGAGCCCTAGCACGTCGTTCAGTAGTCTGAGGTCATGAACATCTTCAATTCAGGTATTATGACTTGTACGCGTGGTCGGAATTGAGTTTCGGGAAGTTCGGAGTTGATTTGGGAAGAGAATTCTCATTTCGGAAGCTTAAAGTTGAAAGAATTAACTAGGATGAGATTTTTGAGTAAACGACCTCGGAATCAGGGTCTGAAGGTTCCAGCGGGTTCGTATGATGATTTCGGACTTGGGCGTATGCCCGATTCGGGTTTTGGATAACCCAGAAGCATTTTGGCGCCTATTGTGGAAGTTAGCATTTTAGAAGAAATTTCATAATTTTGGCTTGAAGTGCATTTCAGTATTATTGATGTCCGTTTGAGCTTTCCGAAACTGTGAATATCTCCAAATGGTGATTCTGGAGTTGGGAGCGTGATCGGAAGTGAATTCGGAGGTCCGTAGGTCATTTTGAAGTCATTTGGATAAAGATAGAAAATTGAAGGTTTTGAGAAGTTTGACCGGAAGTAGACTTTTTGATATCGGGGTCGGAATTCGATTCCGAAAGTTGGAGTAGGTCCATAATGTCGATTATGACTTGTGCGCAAAATTTGAGGTCAATCTGACGTGATTTGATGGGTTTAAGCATCGAAAGTAGAAGTTGGAAGTTCTAAAGTTCATAAAACTTGGATTGGAGATTGATTCATGATTTTAGCATTATTTGATGTGATTTGAGGCCTCGAGAAAGTCCGTAATGTGTTTTGGGATTGGTTGGTAGGTTTGGTCGAGGTCTCGGGGGTCTCAGGTAGATTCCGGGTAATCAACGGATCGAAATTTGGAATTTTTGGATGGCTGATGGTCTGGTTGCTGGTATAACCGCTTCTGCGGTGGGTTAACCGTAGAAGCGGGAAAGAGAGCCGCAAAAGCTGATTTTTGGCCAGGGGCTCGTGGACCGCAGATGCGGTCAAGGTTCCACAGAAGCAGGACTGCACCTGCGGAAGGTGTGTCGCAGAAGCGAAAATGAGCAGCCTAGGGAGGACTGCAGATGCGGTCAGGGTTCCGCAGACGCGGGACCGCATATGCAGAAGTTATGTCACAGAAGCGAAAAAGGGCGGCATGGGAAAAACCGCAAAAGCGGAAGATTGTCCGCAAAAGCGGGACCGCGGAAGAGAAAATTCTTCCGCATAAGCGAAAGTAGGTGGAGGGAGAATGGTTGTTTTAAAAATTAGATTTTGGCCATTTCCTCTCATATTTTCTTGTCTTGGGCGACTCTTGGAGGGTTTCAAGAGAGGATTTTCATCATCAATGATAAGGTAAGTTATCCCCACCTATTTTGAGTTAAATACATCAATTATGTATGGATTTGAGCATGAAATTAGTAGAAAACTTGGGGTTTGAGAGAAAACCTAGAAAATTAGTATTCTTGGAATTTAACCATGATTTTGGGTATGAAATTGAGAGTAAATTATATATTTGAGTTCGTGAGGCTATGGAAAAACTTTATCTTCGAAAATTTTTGAAATTCGGGCACGTGGACCTGAGGGTGTTTTCGTCAACTTTTCGATTGGGGTTAGGAATTGTTATAAATTGGATTATAATGAGTAATTAAGTATATATTAATGAATTTAAATAATCATTGGCTAGTTTTGGAGCGTTGTGCATCGATTCGAGACTTCGGAAGGGCGTGGAATGCCGGTTATGGATCTTCGGAGCGAGGTGAGTCTCCTTTCTAACCTTGTAAGAGGGAATTATCCTCATAGGTGAAATAATTGATTATGTGCTCCTATTTGTAGGAGCTACGTACGCACGAGGTGACGAGAGTCCGTGCATAGCTACTATTATGCTATTGTCCGGGTAGTTAGGACCCAAAAGCATGCGATACTTGGATTACTTACTGTGAGCACGTGATTTTTTGCCCTAAGCAAATTATTTCAAAAGTTCAAATAAAATAATTTTATAATTTTTAGGAATTTTGTTGCATTTTTCGTATTAATTTGTGGCATAATAACTCATATTAAAAAATATAAAAGGGTATTAATTCATTTTTAACAATTTAAAGAAAATCACAAAAATAGTTCATT
>MU684819.1:0-30433 GCA_026770625.1 Nicotiana glauca | reverse complement strand
GGTTACCCATTCCCCCACGAACTCAAATATGTAATTTATTTTTAAATCAGACCTCAAATCGAGGTCCAACTCCCCAATTTATAGAAAACCTAGGTTCTACCCAAAAACCCCAATTTCCCCCATGAAAATCCTTGATTTCAAGTGAAAAACATGTTTAATGATGTTAAAGATTGAAAGAATCGAGTAAAAATTAACTTACAAGTGATTTGGGATGAAGTTTGCTCTTGAAAAATCGCCTGTGGTGTTAGGGTTTTGAAAGAATGGTGAAAAGTGGTGAAAATTCAACTAAATATAAAATTTGCTGGGCCTCGAATATGGGAAATGCGAACCTATACATAGGTTCGCATTTGCGAACAATGCAGGTTTGGGAGATTCTACATTTTAGTTCGCATTTGCGAACTTGGGTCTGGGGGTCCAGGTTTCGCTTTTGCGAACTTTTGATCTCTTTTACGATCCGGACAATCTCGCATTTGCGAGCAAGGGCGTCGCATTTGCGACCCCAGTCCATTTTCCCCCTCTTCGCATTTGCGAAGGAGTGATCTCATTTGCGATCCGGCCCAAGTTCCCCTTCTTCGCATTTGCGATGGAAATTCGCATTTGCGAGCCTCGCATTTGCGAGATTTCCTTCGCAAATGCAATGCCAACAGACCTGACCTGCAATTATTTTTTTTAAAGTTCAAAAAATGCAACTCGACACCTATCCAAAACTCACACGAGCCCTCGGGGCTCCAAACCAAACATGCACACAACCTCAAAAACATTCTACGGACTTACTCGTGCGATCAAATCGCCAAAATAACATCATTTACATAGAATCAAACCTCAAAACACATAATTTTTCTTCTAAACTTCATGAACTTTCAAACTTGGAACTTACAGTCCGAAACACGTCAAACAACGTCCGATTTTGACCAAATTTCACAGAAAGCGCTTAAATAATATATAAGACTTGTACCGGGCATCGGAACCAAAATACGAGCCCGATACCATAGTCTTTTAATCAATCTTCATTTCCATTTTCCTTAACAATTTCAGAAAAACAATTTAATAGAAAAATTCTTTTACTCGGGTTCTAGACCTCGGATTTCGACTCCGGGCACATGCCCGAGTCCCATATTTTTCTACGGACCCTCCGGATCGTCAAATCACGGGTCCAGGTCCGTTTACCAAAAATGTTGACCGGAGTTAACTTTAATCATATTAATATTAAAATTCTTCAAATTTTTCACAGAATTCACAAAATTCAACATAAAAGCTTTCCGGCTACGCGTCTGGATTGTGCACACAAATCGAGGCAAGTAAAAATGATGTTTTCAAGGCCTCGAAAGCAGGGAACGAGTGAAGAAACAGGTGATGACCCTTTGGGTCGTCACAGTGTCGTGGGATCACCCCCGACTATATGCATGGTAAAGTTATTTAGCTATTGGTTGGCTTCTAGAGCAACTCTAGGTACGCTCGAGGATGAGCGTTTGTTTAAGTTGGGGAGGATGTGACGACCCAATCCGTCGTCTCATGTGTTATCGCCCCGTTTCCCCCCATTTTGTACTTCTTCATGTTTCGTTATCGGTATTTGGTATGTTAGAGTTGATTTGGATTGGTTTTCATAAGAAATGAGACACTTAGTCTCTTTAAGGAAGGCTTGGTTTGGAAAAGTCAACCGGAGGTTGACTTATAAGTTATAGGGCTAGGATGTGATTTTCGGTGATTCGGTTAGCTTCGGGGGATAATTTGTGACTTAGGAGTGTGATCGAAATTGATTTTGGAGGTCCGGTGTAGAATTAGGCTTGAATTGGCGAAGTTAGTATTTCGGCGAATTCCAGTTGATAGGTGAGATTTTGAATAGAGGGTCGGAATGGAATTCCGTGAGTTGCAGTAGCTTTGTTAGGTGCTTTGGGATGTGTTTGCAAAATTTCAGGTGATTCGGAGGTGATTTGGTTGAGTTTTTGATCGAATGCGAGTTTCGGAAGAATTTGAAGAACTTAGGCTTGGATTTTATGTAATTTGATGGTTTTAGTGTTAATCATGGTGTTTTTATGATTGGAACAAGTTTGAATAATGTTTTAGGATGTATTGGTATTTTTGGTTGAGGTCCCGGGGGCCTCGGGGTGAGTTCGGATGGTTAAACGGAGAGTTTTGGAATTTTTCATATTGCTAAGTCTGATGCTTCTGGTATGTTTTCGATTCTGCAGAATTTGGATCGCAGAAGCGGTATCGCTTATGCGATTGGGGAATCGCAGAAGTGGTTTGGACTTGAGTTGGGTTTTCCGCAGAAACGGAAGTTTGGGCCGCATAAGCGGTCCCGCTGGTGCGATTTCTGGGCCGCAGAAGCGGTCGAAGACTTTAAGTGGAAAACCACAGAAGCGGTATAAAATTCGTAGAAGCGGGACCGCATAAGCGAAAATAGGCCTGGGTAGAAGGGTTTGTAAAATAACATTTCATCCGCGAACTAAGGGTATTTTTCCTCCATTGTTGAACATCTTGAGAGCTTCTTGGGAGCAATTGAAGAGGGTTTCGACTGGGATTGACTTGAGGTAAGTTTTATGAGTTAAAAACATGATTATTATGTGAAATTAACCTAGAAATTCATGGAAATTAAACCTAAAATTGATGAACTAGGGCTTGAGTTTTTTATATTTCAAATTGGGATTTGATGGGTTATTTGAGCTCGGATTTGAGAGTTCTTAGTATGTATGAACTCGTGGAGAGATAAGGAATTCGGTGATGTTAATTTTCTGATTTTTTGAGAAGTGGGCCTGGGGCTCAGGTTTTGCTAATTTCGAGATTTTTATTATTTTTCGATTGTTTTCGATTGGGTATTGACCCATTGGCATATTGTGATGTATTCTCTCTGATGTTGGATAGATTCAACGCGTGTGGAGGCCGATTTGAGGGGCAAAGACATCACGAGCTAGAGATTTCACCGATTCAAGGTGATTAAGATTGTAAATGATATCCTGAGGGTTTGAAACCCCGAATTTTCACCCAGTGTTATATTGAGGTGACTTGCACGCTGGATAGAGAGCGTGGGGTAGAGCACCGTTGGGAATTGTGACTTGGTCCATCCCGGTTGTTGATTTTACCGCGTATTTCACTATGATTTATTATTTTTTACTATGACTTGGGCTTATTACCATACTTAGGGCTTATTGCTGATTGTTTGAACTCCTTGTGAGCTATCGTCACTGTTTTTCTCACTATTTGAAATATTATTTGAACTCGGTCCATTTGAATTACACTTTTTCATGAACTCAGCTATATTTTTACTCAACCTTGAGTTTTAACTGGTATTTGAACTATTGTTTGAGCTGAGCATTATTGTTTTTACCGATGCCCGAGGGGCTTATGATTATTTTTGGACTGATTGAGGTCGAGGGCCATATGTGAGGATATGTTGAGTGATGTGAGGAGGCTTTCAGGCCTCGAGTGATATGTGAGGAGGCTTTCAGGCCTCGAGTGATATGTGAGGAGGCTTTCAGGCCTCGAGTGTATTGTGAGAAGGCTTTCAGGCCTCATGTTGATATGTACATGCTTTCAGGCCTTATGATGATATAGCGCTTGGGCTGTAGGAGCCCCTCCAGAGTCTGCACCCCCACAGTGAGCGCGGGTACCCATCTAGAGCGGATAAATTTTAGACAGTGGTAACAATGACACTGTAATACGCGTTTTTGGTCAGGTAACAATGACTGACCAGTCAGGTAACAATGACTGACCAGTCAGGTAACAATGACTGACCAGTCAGGTAACAATGACTGACCAGTGGTAACAATGGCACTGTAATATGCATTTTTGGTCAGGTAACAATGACTGACCAGTCAGGTAACAATGACTGACCAAGAACATAAATCATGCCCGAGGGGCCGGAACTATTTTTTGAGATATTGCCCGAGGGGCGAACTTTGATGTGCTCATCTTGCATAATTACTTGTCTTTTTACCTGTTATAATGCGGTATTTGTGCCCGAGGGGCGAATTTTTCTGTGCTTACCAACACTAACTGTTTTGAAATCGTTTTGTAATTATTGAAAAGATCATTTTCAAAAGAGATTTGAACTGAGCCAAGGTATTTCTAAAGATATCGCATAATTTTCACTGTTTTTCTCAGAAAATTGTACCCGGCTTCTATACAGCATGTTGGTTGCTTTACATGATTTTTTGCTGCTCAGTTATTGTTTACTTCTATTACTCACTGAGTTGGAGTACTCACTTTACTCCCTGCACCTCGCGTGCAGATGCAGGTATCTGTTCACCCGGTAGCGGGTTTTGAGCTGGTTGAAGATTTTGCTATCATAGCTGAGCAAGGTGACCGACAACGTTCGCGACACCAGATTTCTTTCTTGATTTCTAAATTCTATTCTGTATATTACTGGCCTTGTAGTTGTATTTAGACTCCTCTAGATGCTCGTGACTTGTGACACCCCGGTTTGGGCTGTGTTTGGTTGTACTTCCGCTAAGTAATATTATTGAATCACCTTTTTAAAAAAAATGTATTTATTCATGTTTATCTATTTTTGAAAGAGGCAAATAGGGTTGGTTGGCTGGCCTTGTCTTCACGAGAGGCGTCATCACGACCGGAGCGGGGTTTGGGTCGTGACAGAAATGCAAGGCAAGTCTTCTACTAATATGGAGGCGTTGTGCGATAGACGTAGAAATGAAATTATTGAGAAAAGTTCATATGTGAGTGACTTTATTTATTATTTCATAGTGGGTTATCAATATATAGTAATTTGTGAATAGATTTCTAATCCACACTGAATGATGTATTTTGATTATTCAAGTCATCATGTAACAATAAGTAATTATAGAAGATCATATCATATGTTTTGGTATAACTATATATGTAAAATTGATATAAATATTTAATATGTATGTTTAATTTATGTTTCATATTTTAGTTAAATAAAATAATAAATAATGAAAGTATCTTACGATAAATATTTAAGTTTATTTTTCTCTTTAAAATAATTATAAGATCTTTGTACTATCCTTTTTGGTAACTTTACACTCAAAAGCACTTTTTAGAAAGATTGGCCAAACACAATTTGTTTATCAAATATTACAAAAAATACTTCTTAAATAAATTGGCCAAACACAAACTATTTTTTTTTCAAAAGTAATTCTGGACAAAAGTACTTTTCAAAATAAGCAGATTTTGACAGCTTGGCTAAACGGGCTCTAAGTCCTATAAGCTTTTGGATGGATCATCAGAGTTTGTTCTCACCTATGAGGATAAAGATGGAGATTGGATGCTTGTGGGAGATGTTCCATGGGGGTAAGAAATTCTCTTTTATCGTGCTATGAAGAGGAGCCTTGGAATAACGATAAAATTATTTTCGTGTGACCTAGCCATTAATATTTGCATTAGGATATGTAAACTGCCTACATTACAGTCCTAGGAGTTCGATCATTTTCTGGACCCTGCATAGACGTGAGATGCTTTGTGCGCATGGTTGTCTTTAGTGCTCTATAGTTAGTTAAAATCTTGGCATACAATGGAAATTATGCAATTTCATTCTCCTCATTGGTTCTTACATAGTTTTCTGCATTGTCTTCTATGGTTGCAAATTTTGTTTTGTACCCATTTTTCTGTCTAAATTAGCTTCTTCTTCTTTTTTTTCAATGTAAGCCTCGTTGAGGGTAGTTCTTGAAATCCCTCTTATAGTTGATACACAAATCCGTGCTTACTTGACCTTTTTTGTCTCATAATGTATATATGGAAATGCTCTTTTATTTTTTGTACAGGTTGATTCAGAATTTGGATTTAATGAGTTCAATTTTTATGTTGTTATTCCCGATACATCGCACTTTTATCTTTATGAGTTCAAATTTATAATTGAAATTTTTAAGCAAAAAATTATGAACTTTACCCCAGCTAAACACATACTTACTTCACTAGATCATATGCTAAGTTCTTGTTTTGTCTATTTTCCTAGGTCAAATTATGAAGACAAAGCCATTTTCAATATTTAAATATTAGACCAGTTAGTCCAATTTCTATACCTAAATACGACTAGTTACTAGTTACATCCATTTCAAGTACAAATTTCGGATCTTTTGCACCAATCTTGAATTGTAATTGAACGATTTTCTTAATCAAATATTTTTCAAGTTTCTCAATCTTTTGGTCCAGTTTCTCGAGCCTTTCCTTTGTTCTAACTTTCTTCTACACGAGGATATACACGAATATTATATTCCCCATGCAAGACCGAACGTACAATTTCAAGGTAGGAGACGAAGGGAGCTTACCACTTGACCAACCTTCTCTTGTCGTCGACGACCTTATTCAACATCGGACTAACCAAATTAGAAATGATTAACCTCCGATCAAAAATAATAATTACAATATCAATTTCACTTAAGATAGAACCAATTAAAACTCAAAGAGGATAAACGTATTCTGCGCTACACATATATAGCGCAGAATAAGTTTATCATTGAAACTTGATGCAGATCAAGCCGGAAGGATATATAACAAGACCTTTTGGCATTGTGCTACAGATCTTGATAAGACATATAAATGCTTGCGAATCGAGAAAACTTCATCGAATGAGTTACTCTTGATTTCTCTTCTGCGAGAGAACTAGAATAGTGCGTACTCGAGCCTGAGGTTTCGCCCATTCTATGCCAAAATCCTTGTTTCGAAATTAGAATAATCACTCCTTCCTAATATTCAAAGAAGGGTAGAACTTCAACAAAAAGAAGTGGTTAAAATTTGACAGTAACTTACTAGAGGTTCGTAAAACAAAAAGAAGATGTAATGAAGGAGATATCCAACAACAAAAAGAAGGAAAACACTTGAATAGAGGAACTAATGTACTCTGAATGTTAAAAATGCAAAGATTAGGAAACCAAATTAACAAATACATCCTACAGGGTTGTGGTTGTGGTATTATCATTAGATATATAGTATGAAGTAATTTTTGTAGCATCAAGTGGTCGTGCCGGAGTGGTTATCGGGCATGACTAGAAATCATGTGGGCTTTGCCCGCGCAGGTTCGAATCCTGCCGACCACGTTTTTGCTGCTTTATTACATATTTTGCACTTAGTATTTTGACTTGCATTATACAGATTCTATTGGGGAAGTTTTAAATGGGACATATATTCTTATTTCAAAAAAATTGGCTCATATATGTTCCAAAAATTTTAGCACATAAATATGCTACATCTAAGTATATTAACAGAACTTTTATAAGCTTATTTAGGGAGTTAACAATTTTTTAAATATTTGGTTAATGATCTTATGTCATTCGGACTGTTTCTTTATAAGAGCTTGTTGAACAAAAAAAATTTGAAAGATATGATATAGGATTGTAAGGACTAATAGGTGGTTTTGCCGGACAATGTAAAACTTGTTTTTTATTGGAAACTATTAGCTATATCCATTTATACGTAATTTATTACAAAAATAGTTCAATTCATAAAAAATTGCTAATATTAGCCAAAGGTTAGCAATATTAGCCAATTAGCTATTTGTAGCAAAAAAAGATATTAATTTTTTGCTTTCTTTTGAGTCGGTGTAATTAGAATAGACCGGGTACATCTTAAGGAGTTTGAATATCAATTTTGGGATGATTTGGTAGAGTTTTTAGGTGGTTTGAATTGAAAATTTGAAGTATCACACTATGTATCATTTATGTATCACATATGTATCATATTTGCATCAAATGTTTATCACATGTATATCCATGTATACCCTTTGTGTGTCATACATGTGTTGCAGAAGAATTTTTTTGAACTCGATTTTAACTATGAATTTTGATACAAATCATTCCAAGCCACCTCCAATCTTCCTCAAATTTTATATATTGACTAATCTATTTGTTTTCAATGAATTTCAACCTATATATCCTTGTTTGCACATCATCAATAAAATTTTCTTTCCGTCTTGCATCTAATATTCTTGATCATACTTGAAAATATGGAAGGATATCTTTGCAAAAGTAGTGCATTTTTTGAGGATCCGATACGGGTGCGGCATCATTTTGGAGAGTCAGCGCAACATAGATTTTCATATTCAAAAGATTTTGAATTTAACTTCAAGATTTTTCTTTATCTTTCTCAAGTGTCTCAACGTTTTCCGCCTGGTGAATCAGATAAATTGCTTAATCCAGCAACCAGGAATTATGTTGATCAAACTCCTGCAAGCTTCTCAGATGTGACATTGAATCATCTCATGGCAGTTAAGCTTCAACGTATAGCTGGAACAAGGCCGGAAATGCAGCTGATCAAGCTTCTATTGGCCATCCAGCACTGATCAGAACGAGAATCGACCCCTATGCAATGTCAGAAATAAAATCTCTCGAAACTGGGGAAGATAACAAAATTTCAGTGGATTAATGTTGGGCATGGGAACAACAAGTATTTCTTTGCTTGCATGGAAGCTAGAGCTAGCTCAACCAATATCTCTATCTTAGGATATGCTGGTAGAGTGCTGCAGAAACAATCTGATACTGCAGATAAAATACTTCAATTCTACAAAGGGCTCTTAGGTTCTTCTGCAGAAAGGTTATACTTGACCATCATGAGGCAGCTACCTAGTCTTACAATACAGCAGAAAAGGGATATATGTTGTGAGGTTTCGTACGAGGAGATTAAAAATGCTTTATTTGTTATTGATGACAATATGGCATCAGGGATTGATGGTTTCAATGCACTTTTTTTCAAGAAAGCCTGGGAGATTGTCAAAGAGGATATTTGCAATGCAGTGCAGGAATGCTTTAACGAGAACAAAATGCAAGACCTGTGAACAACACTGTAGTTACTCTGGTTCCAAAGACTACAGATCCAGAAAATGTGACCGACTTTAGACCAATTGCTTGCTGCTCCATATTATACAAGATAGTATCTAAAGTTATCTCAGAAAGAAGGGTGTGATTGATGGGATAGTGGGCGATTATTTCAAATAATATTGTTCTAAGCCATGAGTTGGTTAATGGATATACTAGGAAGAATATATCTCTAAGATGTATGAATTATGATAAAGGTAGATTTGCAGAAAGCCTGTGACTTGGTCATGACAGGTATCACCTCAGTCAGCTATACCTTTATGATCAATGGTGGGTTGTCTGATACTATGAGAGATAAAAAGGGGCTTAGACAAGGGGACCATATGTCCCTTTATATCTTTGTTTCGCTGATGGAATATCCGAATAAGCGTTTGGGCACTCACTTGTGTTTAACTTTCATCCTAGATGCCAAAAGCTGGGAACTACTCACTTTTGTTTTGCAGAGAACTTGCTAATGTTTGCAAGAGGGGACTATAAGTCTGTACAACTTTTAAGAGATAAGTTTCTACTGTTTTCTGAGGCTTTTGAACTGAAAGCAAAGAGTCAAGTTTATTTTGGAGGGGTGGATAGGGTTACAAAAGAGAGTATTCTATATCTATTTGGATATGAAATGGGAAAACTGCCAGTTATATATTTGGGGGTTCCTCTATCAACTAAAAGACTGACTGCTACGCAATGTAGACCCTTAGTGGATGAAATCACTGCCAGGATTACTTCGTGGGATAGCTAGGATGTCATATGCGGGAAGACTGCAGCTAATTAGAGTTGTACTATTTGGAACGCAGTCATATTGGTCACAATTATTCCTACTCCCTCAAAAGGTTATTAAGTTAATCGAAGCAATTTGTAGAAGCTACTTGTGGACGAGTGAGACTAATACATCTAGAAGGGCCCTAGTTGCATGGGAGAAGGTCTGTTTGCCTAAAATAGTGCTGGAGGACAGTACTCTCAACTAAAGAATATGGAATTAGGCTGCTGTGAGCAAACTACTTTGGGTTCCTACATACATATTACATAAAGAAGCTAAAAGCTTGTTGTGCTGCTGCTTTTTATGATGTTTTGACTGAAAGAAAGAACAAATTTCAATTTGGAGTTGCATGGGTTTGCCATGGATAGTTGTAATCCAGATCAAATGCTTTTTCTTCTTTTTCTAGATAATATAGGAAGTAGAACTAGATGGTTTCAAATTGGAGTTGCATGGGTTTGCAAGGATTGAAGAGAAACCAAATTTTAGGATTGTATATTCAGTTTCGAAGTACACTGAACAAACTTACTACCAATATGGTGTCAATTATCAAATTTTTTTATTATACAAGAAACATATTCGAATCTGATGCATTGGATATCATATTTTAGTTATGAGAAGCACATGTTAATAATTGGAATGATGTTTACTCTTTTTATTTCTGTAAATTTGTTTCTGTTGGATAACTTGTCTCAAGTAAAATATTGACAAATGGTGAAAATATGCCATCATTATTTCACCAATCTAAATAAAAAAGGTATCTCACATAAATGTCCCAAATAAGTCATAACAATATCTAGCCATTAATCATGGTCTTACCAAAACTAGCCAAACATATATAAAAATTGAAAATCCAAATAAATAAGGGTTTTTTTTTTCTTTCGGAGAGTCCGAGCAACATAGATGAAAATAATAAAGCAATTAAATCAGAATAACATCAAAAAAGGAGTGAGAAAAACTTAATTAAGAACCTCGATTTTCAATATCTTATAAATATGGGGAGCTTCTTATCAAGCAAAGAGCACCTCGAAGCTCATGTAATTCATCCAGGCACAATAGACGTTGATAGAGATTTTTTTTTTGAAGACTTTGACAGATAATTATCATTTGACTAGAGTAAATATCAACCTGGGTAGTGTCTTGAACACGACAAATGGTTATCCTGAATGAATGTAAAGCCCAATTCAAGTAGAAAGCCTCCTCAGTCTTCCTACGAGCAAACCCTCTCTTAAATCAGCTAGTCAACGTTAAAGCTAGCCTTTTCAAGATCTTCAACCTCATCCTTAATAGCCAGAGCAATTTGATAGCAAGTCTAAAATCTATAAAGCAACAAAACATCAGTCAATGTAGGTGTCTAGCTCTTCCTGGAGTTTGACTACTTTGCTGATTTCCTCTGTGATATACTTGACATATCATTCCTCCGAGATCCTTCAATATTTAGAGAGATAAAAATTAATATGCAGGCATAAAGCCATAAACCATAACAACATTAAAAGAAATAACTGCACTAGTAGATATATAGCGAACTTGTTAGCCTTGTATTCTTGTCGAAATTTTCTTAGCTCTAAAATCTGTGAAGAGTATTATTTCCTGGAGAAGAATTATTCCCAGCGCCATGCTTCACTCCCTCGTGGAACACAGGAAGAAGCTTCTCATCTGAAAATATAATTCCTGCACTTATAATGTGTATGCATAAGGAAACTAGCATCATTTCTCATATTAAGAGTGCAATAAAACATGATTTCCAAGTTAAAATAGAGTGGCATAACAATCAAATATTAGAACTGATGTACCTCCGCAATAAGCTTGCTTGGAAAGCTTGAGGTGTTCTAATTGCCATTCTTTCAGCTTCCACAATTCCATTGATCTGATTTCTTTCGCAGAGGTAAAAGGAAATTGTATCACAGTGATAAGTATAGCTGAATAAGCCAAGTGAAATAAATATTCACTTCTTACTTCCCGAGTGAAACTGTGGTATCATGTTAAGCAAAGAAGGATCCTTCGCTATAACATCTATTAGTAACTCTACAGTACTTGCATCAAATGAGAAGTCCCTTTCAATCATTTCCTTCAAAAAAGTTGTCATTTCACTGATTTTGCTAAACTTGAGAAATCCTCGCACAATAACATTGTAGGTGCCATTGTTTGGCGAACAACCATTCTCCTTCATTTTTCTTAGCATATTTTTAGCTTCATCTAATAGTCCTTCTAGACAAAATCCATTTATAATTGTATTGTATGTTATCACATCGGGAAACAATCCAACTAAAGAAAGCTTCTCAAAAATAGCATGAGCTTTGCCGAGCTGACCATTTTTGCACAATCCGTTAATTACAATATTGTAAAATTCAATATCAGCATCTTCTCTCTGTATTTCCAACTTATGAAATAGCGGCTTAGCTTTCTCGACAAGTCCATTTTGAAAATAACCACGGAGCAAAATGAGATAAGTGCATAAATTAGGTTTGAGCCCTGTAGATTGCATCTCAACAAAGAATTTTTGTGCAAAGTCAGTCTTTCCAACATCAAATAGACATTGCAAAATAATACTGTAGGTGAAAATGTCAGGTCTCAATCCATTTCGAGAAATTTCATGAAACAAATCCATGGCATCATCCAATTTATTGTTCTTACAGTATCCATTTATTAAAGAGCTATAGCAAACAACGTCAGACTTAATGCTCTTATCTATCATGGAATCGAAAAGTCTCCTTGCTCTATCCATTTGGCCACGTAAGCAATATCCAGCGATTATCACATTGTAGCTAACCACATCTGGCTCTACACCTTTTCCAATCATGTGTCTCATTACCTCCTCAGCATCTTCAACTTTCCCTTCTTTGCATAATCCATCAGTCACTATGGTCAAGGTTTGCACATTTGGATAAATATTAAGATTTACCATTTCACATAACAAAGTCCTAACCTTTTCCCACAGACCAAACTTACACAAACCATCAATCAATGAATTATATGTGACAATGTCTGGAGGAATGCGTTTTTGCTTCATCTCGTTCAAAAGGCTAATAGCAGCATCTATCATTCTATCTTTGCATAGGGCATGTATAACAATGTTGTAGATAGGTGTGTCCGGCTTAACGCTTCCTTGTTCCATTACCCTACGCAAATCAAAAGTTTTTTGAGTATGGCCCATTTTGCTGAGCCCATTCATGACTGTCAAATACATGACTTCATTAGGCTCACAAATATTCTCTCTCACTAACTTTTTGAACAAGTTAACAGCATCTTTTATCTTATTTTCCGCAAAGAGTCCCCTTAGTAAGGTGCTAAATGTAATAACATCAAATGGAATGCCACTCTTCAAGTAAATGGATAACACTGAAATTCCGCCATCAGAACAATGCATTAGGCAATAACTGTTAATAGATATATTCAAGATGGAATCACTAATTGGGATACGTAATTTCAACATTTCTTGAAAAAGGGAAAGAACAGCAGAGTAATGCTTCATATTTACCATAGTCTTCAATAATTTCGAGAAGCTAAAAACAGAGGGAAGAGGCTGAGCTCTGACCATTCGACGGAAAAGACTCACAGCATCATCTAAGCACTTGACGTTCTCAAATTTATCCTTTGCCGAAGAAATAGATGTGTTGCTCTGAGAAGAAAAATAATCTCTGATTGTAATTGCCGAACCAGAAGGTGAAATAGCAAAGCATGAGAAACCATTGCAAGAGTAACGCAGCAGAGAAATTCTCGCCATCTTCAATGGCTAAGGAATCTCTTCAACTTCTTTCGACAATTTGGATTTGAATAGTGAGAGTGTTGCTCTCTCTTTTATGTGCCCTAGTTTTTTAACTATAAATACTTTTCTTTTGTTGCAAACACAAGTAGTACATATTTGAGTTAATACATAATAATAATAATAATAATAATAACAATATTAGGGGTGTACATGGACCGGGAAAAATCGAACCAAACCAATTATATCAGTTTGGATTGGTTTGGTTTTGTCGGGTTTTTTGGATTTTCGGTTTTTTTTTTTGTTACATGAATATTATTTCAATCTTACTTTGTTAAAATTATATATAAGTCTTTGATAAGTGAATATATGTTTAGTAAATATGAAAAAAATTGACAAATATATGATCTATTAATATATAACGGGAGAATTTTTTTAGTAACACATGATAGTTATTTTATTAGTCGTCCAACAATAATTTTTTGCTAATTTATGTTTTCAAGGTTAATACATGAGAGGGTCCCAAATATTTCTACATTTTCTAAAGAAAATCACTATAAAGTCTTAAAAATATAAATAAAATTTATATAGTTATATGACGGTTTGGTTCGAATTTTTTTTACTCAATACCAAATCAAGTCAAACCAAACCTAGTCGGGTTTTTTGATCGAATTGGTTTGGTTTTTCGGTTTGGTGCGGTTTTCCGGTTCGGTTTGAACGCTCCTACGTAATAACACTAAAACACCATTGCTAATTACAACTAGTAAACCCAATTGAAAATCCACAACACTAAAATAACAGTTTAAAAAAAGACACAAATATTGGAATATTAAAATGTAGAACCAAGCAAAAGTTTCATAACCTCTTAATTTATAAAAGATCCAAAATTTTAATGAGCTTAATTCACCAAAACGATTTATTTAAGAAAACCCAAATTTGTAAAAAATTTATCCTTTAAATCATTCAACCTTGGAAATTACTTATTTTGAAGTTAGCTTATTTAGCTGGGCTATCAAAAATTGCTTATTTTAAGAAGTATTTTTTTTTGTGTAAAACTAGCTTTTTAGAGAAGTACTTTTGTTTGGTCAATTCATCAGAGAAAGACTAAACTTTTTAGTATTAGATAAACAAATTATTTTTGGCCAATTTCTTAAAAAAAAATTACTTTTGAGTGTTAAACAATGAAAAAGGATTTTAAAAAAGAAGAAGTGATTTCCATGTCTTTACTTCTGCGATGAATTCTGGTTTTAAGTAACAATGAATTACAACACTTGTATTTATTTGGAGAGTGGATAAGAAAATAATTTTATACCCATTCTCTGATTCTTTTTATCACCATAGCCGCAAAATAGTTCAAATTCTAAGTTTCGAAGATTGGTGGTTGACGGTAAGTAGGAATGAGAAAAGAGGTGGTAATTTTGGTGAAACTTTTGGATGTTGTTTTCATTTTTCTAAAAGATACACATGTAATTTGTTGATTTGTTTATTTGCCACGTTATTTGCGTTCGTAATTCAGTATGTGATATTCTGAATTCGTGTGTCCACGAGATACACTTAAACCAGTAGAAATGTCTAGATTGTCACTTGGTAAGTTGGAGTGTTTAACTAATAGCTGAGGCCAACTTTAGGTGTCTGTTTATGTATTCTATCAAAATTTTATGAGTAGATAAGTTTTACTATTAATATATGCCTAGTAAATATTTTCTTTGTTTCAATTTAGATGAGATAGTTTGACTTTGCACAAAATTGAAGGGAAAAAAGAGGACTCTTGAAATATGTGATCTTAAAAGTTTAAGGGGCAAAATCTTTATAGGGTCATGGCATTTATGTGGCTATAAAAACTTTTTATTAAGGGTAAAATTAGTAAAATAAAAAGTTTAAAGTTAACTTATTTCCAAATAGAGAAATACGTCTCTCTTTTTTTAAACAAACTAATAAGGAGAGTGCATTATTTAAACTGAAACAAAGAGAGCACAATTTATGAGTAGGAGTCTAAAGTACAAAATAACGATGTGAATATATCTATATTGTAGTACATTTTTCTCCTTCTCTTCATTTTTCCAATTAAAGTTCTAAATAAATATTTTTGTTTTTATGCTTTTATATGACTTACTATCTTGGTTTTTATTCTGCTTTTATATGGCTTTTTGTTGCTGTCCCTTCTTATCTATATTTTTATTACTATGATGCTTATGCTTTCCGGAGCTGATGGTCTGTTGGAAACAATCTCTCTATCCTCACAAGGTAGGGGTTGTCTGACCAAAAAATATCGAAACCTTTTTTATTAAATCAATTAAAGAAAGTGAAGAGGTAAATCTCAGCCAAGTATAATAACATCTAGATTGAATGATGCAAGAGATGAACAAGGTGAATAATGCTTCCTAGCATGTCGGAACCAAATGATTAAGCGTAAATGTGATAACTTTAAATATAGAAAAAATATTATAATGAATGTGATTAACCAAGATAAAGGATGATATAAGGATCTCTGATCTATAGTAAGCAAAGTTGTCGTTTTTTGTATTCACTTTTCGATCCCCCTTTACAAAATGTTCTCTACATATTTATAAGGGACAATCCCCTTTTAAATCTTAAAAAGGTATAACATAAGGAATATTCGAAAATTTTATTCCTACTGTCTCCTGATATGCTTACATTACTGCAAACGTCGTAAGCTCGCTAGCCACTGCCGGTCGTCGCCCTTTATAACGACCAAAGGATGCTACATCGTACGGACCTCGTTCCTCATCGTACTTAGTAGTGGCTGTAGTTGTCCAAATTTGGACCTATACAGGGATAAGGTATGGGTACACACTACCCTCCTCAGATCCTATGGTGTGAGATAATACTGGGTGTGTTGTTGTTTATTCAAACGAGAATATGTGATGACCCAGGAGGTCGTGATCGGCACTTAGCAAAATAGATTTCGCCTACCAAGTAAACCGACATTCACTTTAATCAACGTAACTCAAATGTGCACACTTGTAATAAATAAACATATGACAATCGTGTCTAATAATGACGTGTATTGGGACTTGAACCCCACATCTTAGCATCACAAATGCACAAGGTCTCACTCTTATGTCTAGTCGTCGTGGTGGTGCACCATGACTCAAATCCAATATCTTACTTTGTGGTGCATCAGGACTTGGAACGCCACGTCTTACAACTCAAATATCTCGGGATAATATGCCACGCTATCATAGAAATGCGCCAATGCTTAAACCTAACGTCTTATCTGCGCATCAGAATGGCCCAGGACTCGCCTAAAGAAGCCAAGTGAGGAAAATGACTCTTGTCGCCCTGTTGGTTCTTGGTATCCATCTCTATATCGTCAGCCTAATGAAGTATGCAAATGAAGTTGAAGATTTGAAACTAGTCTTTCTTTAGCTGAAATTTTGTTGGGATGTTAGCAATACATCCCAGCTATGATTGTCAATATGACTAACAAAGGATCCCCTGTTTCATTTCTAAAATGTAATCAATCAATTCGTTATGAATCTACAAAACTATTTATAATTTAATAAATGTTAGTAAAAGCTTTATAGACGCAAAAAAGACACTATAGAGAGTATAAAACAAAAAAGGTGTCACAATTGATTAAGCATAATAGTGTCCACCAAATATCGAAATGATTGTGGTACATGTTTTCTCTGCTTATGAAGTTTCAATTTATGGTTCATGCATCGAGTGTCGCGCCTCCTTTTTCCCTTTCACTATGCGGAGAGATGGAGAAGTCCGTGTTTCGATATTCGTAGGGGTAATAACTCATTTCCTTTTAGAATTTACGTATTTTGAAGAGTCGCCACCTAACGGATTATGGTGTATTAGGGCACCTAGAGCGATTAACTAGTTTGCATTACCAGAGATTTAGGGTAAGGGCTCGAAATAACCTTGAAGGGAAGGTGTTAGGCACCCATCGCGGTCCACAACGGTGGGTCCCGACCGAACTTATACTTATTGATTAGTCCTTTAACAAATCACTAGTTTAAACACATACTTGCAAATAAGGGCATGTTTCGGACATTGTATAGATCAAGTAATAAGACAAAGAATTTGAACAAGGTTGCATATAAAAGAGTAAAGTTTAAACATCGGGAATTGGGAAAGAGGGGTCCTAGGTTGGTTAGCCTATAGGATCACCCCACAATGCTCGGTAAACACTCCTCAATGAGGGGCTACATGTGGCATTAGCGTGTAGTCATCATATCTTTTCTACTCAAGTCCCTCCCCTTGGTCATAGCATAAAGCATTCTAAAAACCTTGAAAATGTCCTATGCGTGCACTACCCATCCCTTCTTTGTGGCCCTGGAGGTATTTTAGGACCTCTACTTTCGAAAAGTTCTAGACCTTCCTAAGGTTTTAAAGGATGAAAGTCTAGGCGTCAATCAAGATCAAGTAGGACTGCATTTAAAGAGAACAAATTATAGGCTCACACTCACCTCTACAAATATAACAAGTAAATGCACGTCTTCAAACAGCAGTCGAGTATTTAAGAGAAAATCCTAGAACATGATATCTAGGTGAGAAGGGATTATACAATATTGAATTAGGACAAAGTGTCAAAATCCTATTTGGCTTGCCTACTGATTTAGACCTGTTAAATCTAAATAGTTTTAAATGACAAAGCACAGTTTCAGAATTGCAGAATTTAAATCGCCCTATAGGCTTGCCTAAACGCGGTGATGTCCTAAGAGCATAATATCTACATTGATGCAGTAAAACAGTGAATAATTTTTAAACGGACACTTGGGATCCTATAGACATGCTTTCTAGCGGTAGTAAATTAAGGCAGTGTCTGAAAACTCATTTAAAGAAGCAGACAGTTGATTAAACCAATCAGAATGAATTAACACAAATTAAGCTGATTTGTTAACTAAACTGATTTTAAGTTCTACAGGCAGAATTTCTGATTTTAATTTCTATAGCCATGGTATTTAATTGTTAAGAGCTAATTTTCGAACTTATAGGCATGATCTATAGTGAGATGAATGTAAACACATGTTGTAGCAGAAATTGAACTTAATCACTTTACACTCTATAGGCATGATATCTAACTATAAAGCTCATTTTAACCCTATAGGCATGGTATCTATTATTGAAGCCATTTAGATCCTATAGGCATGATTTCTAATATTGTAAAAGTATAGCAAACATAGCTAATGCATTAACACAGATCCTATATGCATGGTATCTACCCGATTTACCCAACATATATAACTGTCCACCCTTTTTTACTAATCACCCCAATGTTGTTTACAAATAATTATTACAGACCAACTGAATAAATTACATAAACAAATAAATAAAAGAGAAGAAGTTAACTATATGGAGCCCGAAGCAGGCCCAAATGACTTTCACACCTCCAATAGCCTCAAATGCCAAAGTTCCACAGACAGTATCATGTCTAGGTGTGTCAGAGTTTCCAAAGGACCTCAAGGATCCCGGGTAGTGCTCATACCTAGACTTTCTCAAACAGTATCTCATTTAGGTGCAGTGTGGAAAGGCCAGCTCTCACATGCCAGCATTCAGAGATATCTCAAGGATTTCAAGACAGTACACATTCTAGAGGGGCAGAACCTAATATTCTAGGAGTAATGTGAGAGTGCTTGACATAGTTTTGATATAAAAAACAATGTTGGAAAGGGGTCAATTAAGTAAAGAAGTCTTTTGAAAAATAGGAATTGATTAGTAATAAAACAGATTTGAAAACAGTGTGAGAAATTAGCAAACAGTTTAAACAACATCATTCAGACACAGATTTCACTCAGGCAGTATGGGAATTGGAGAAACATAGAACATATTAATGTAACAACAAGAGCAAAAAAAAATTCCCAGAGTTCTTTATAGGATTTAGGAGTCAATCAAACAGTTAAGAACATAGTTAAACTAGGCAGGGTTGAACATAAGGTCAGAAGTACTTAGGGAGTAGTAAGTGACCTAGAAAAGTAGATCACCATCAGGAATTGAGTAAACAAACAGACAGACAATCAAACATACATACATGGAGTAGAGTCAATTTGAGACATGCTAGGAAAAGCAATAGACACGTCATCAGACATGTTAATCATAAGTTGAATAGGTAGTACTCATATATGCTAAGTGAAACCAGGATTTAAGCATGCTAGTTACATATAGAAAAGCCAAGTGATAGACAGGAATCAGTAAACTAATACAGTAAGAGAACACATAGAGTTTTGGACTTGTAATTAAATCAGAACATACCAGTTAAAGGCGAACAGACACAAAGTATAGAGCAGTGTAGTGAAATAACTATCCCTGGCTTACAGCCGGCTAGTTCAATGGGAGTAGCAAATAACAAAAGATAACAGAAAGCTTTAAGTATAAGAGAGAATTTTTGAACTAATCTCCTTGTTATTCAGAACTTAGAATAAGGGGGGTTATATAGTAATAAAAAACTTAACAAATAAGGTAAGAGATCAATTAAGTAGCAAAATCAAGAAAGTCACATGTAAATCGGCAAGATCTTCCCTCAATCAAGGGACAACTAAATCAACGGTAAAACTTGCTAAGTATTTAAGGAAAAGAATCAAGTAAAGTTTAGGTATAGAATAGGTAATTAGGGGTAAATGAACAACAGTTTAATTAAGAAAATAAATCAGTAATAATCAGCGGAATACAAACAAGGCAGAAAAAATAATTAAGGCAAGCAAATTCAATCAAATTGAGTAAAGAGGTAAGAATCAAATATTTAAAGGAAAGTGTTCAAATTAAACTAGGAAATAAGGGATTCAGAGTAATCAAGGGTTTAGAAAGTCATGGAAGTCATCATGTTTAGCATATAAAATGGGGTAGAACATGAATAGTCAGGATTTCACATAGCTTTAACATAACACATAGCTAAATGACACTGATTCACTGAGAAAGATCAAGCATATCGAATAAGTGAAAGTGTTGAATTAAGAAATTCAGTAGAAACATATTAGGACAAGAAAATCACGGGAAATCAGAAGAACCCGAAGCAAGAACACAATTAAATGTACTAATATTCAGAAACCAAATGAAGAAACTCAAAAAAATAGGATTTCCAGTACAAACGGCTAAGGTTGTAGCAGACTCATAGAAATTAGTCAAAATATATGAGAAGCAGAAGTTTAAACACAAAAATCATCAAACAAATTTTAAAAGAAATTCTGAAAACCCAAGTTTTAGGAAAAGATGAAAATCGCTTGAAAATCACTCGATTCTTGTAAAGAATCCCAAGGCTGTTGTAAAACTTACATGAAACAAACCCAAATCATCTTAGATCTGTGCAGATCTAAGAAGTTTAGAGAAGAAGTTAGGGTTTCGAAGAGAACCATAGAGAGGTGAAGGAACTTGTTTAGAAAACTATAGATCGTAGTCAATATACGACGATCTCACTCAGAATCACACTGGAATGGCCTGAAACAGGCGAGGGAGGAGCCATAGATGCAAGTCACTCACCCTGGTCCCTTGAGGGCCCTGGAGATGGCAAGAATGATGTGAGGGAGGCCATTGGAGGCCTGAGATTTGGTGAGAGGTCACCAGAGACGGCCATAGATGAGTGACGGCATTTGGAGATTAGATTTTAGTTTGAGAGCACTTGAGAGCAGAGAGGATTAGGTGACGGCGTTATAAGGTGGGAAATGAATTAGTGCTTTGGGGTATAGGTTGGTTTAATTAAGGAAAGGGAAAACCTGGACCGTTGATCAAAATGATCAACTACTAGGATTTGGTCAGTTATTTGATTGGGCAAATGGGTATTGGGCCTGGGTAGAACTAGGTTTAAAAATTGTGCTGGTATTAAGGTTGGATTTGGGCTAAAATTGAAATAAAATTAGGCTATATTTTAAATAGTTATTTTAATACTATATAATTTATAAGAAATAATAAACAATTTCTGGAAAAAAATTCTGTGTACTAAAATGATTAGAAATAGTTGTTTAACATTTTAAAAATATAAAAGACCATTTTATGTATTAATAATGTAATTATGCATTAATAGGACTAGTATTGTATACATGCAAATTAGTTTTAAAATGTAAATATAATTATAAAAATGCACTAAAAATATTTAAACAAACTAAATCTCCACAAAAATAATTTGAAGGATAATTATTGGAAAGTTTATAAGTAAAAAGGGAAGAAATAAATCAATTTGAAGCCTTTAAAATTATAGAAAAATTATAAAATTCTCACTGTTGGCCTAAGAAGAGGTGAAGTTTTGAAGATTGACAAAAGAATTCAGACATGGACCATGTCCATCTTGTGAAGCACAATCATGATCAACATGTACATGTGAGATACACGTGAAGGAGATAATTCATATTGATCAAGTAGAAATATCTCCTGATCTGATCGAAAAGGTTGCATATTGGATAAAGAGAGAAAAACTCCTTACATGAAGAGAACACAATTTAGGATGAAGATAGTATTAGAGTTTGAGATCATCATGAACTCTTCTACGATAGAAGAGTAGCAATTGAATCACAGTAAAACTTTGATTAATGTTAGTGTTGTTCTCTTTTACCGAAAATGCACATAAGCAGAAGTTAAACTTAATTTGAGAGCAAAAGAGCAAGGCGATTTTGCAAGCAATTTATGTGTGATTTGAGTGTGCACTCCTGAAGCTACTTGAACGAGATAGAAGAACCAGTTCCAGGTGTCTATCTTTTATTCTAGTTCAATTGTAGTAGGTAATTTTACATTGTACCTTTCAGCTTTCATAGAAGCAATTGTATTAGGTACCTAGAGTGTTCGAGTTAGAGTTAACTTGAAGTTGTCGCACTAGTTGAAGATGTGTGCCACAACGGGATTAGTGTTAATCTTTAGGTTTACAAAGAGTTTTTGTAAATATTGTTTTGGCTCAGTGATTTTAGTGGAAGTTTGGAAAAATTCTACTGAATAGTAGGTCGTGATTTTTTCACCTTTTGAGCCAGGTGTTTTCCACGTAAAAAAACTCTGTGTTCTTTATTTTCGGTGTTTATTATTCCACAAACAGTAATAGTTGGAACACCTAGAAGAACCAGGTTCTTCTATAGTTTAGTTAAGCGAAAATTGGGTACCACACAAATCACTCCCCCTCCTCCCCCTCCCCCTCCCCCCCGTGTGGTATTGATGCTTAAAACATCACTCATGCATTATTTTATATGCATATATGCTATTTTTTAAGGTATATATATATATATATAAGAAAAATTATCTATCAACATCGAGTATGATCAAATGAGAATGTGTCTGAAATGGTTGCCATGTGTTACATACTTCCAAATGTACCAATCTGCATATGCGATATAATGGTAATTAAAGTTTTAAAATTAAACGAAATAGACCTAAAATCATATGAAAGGAAATTGTCTCAAAAGACCTACAATATTAATTTCATGCAACTTATGTCTTATGAAGATATTAAAGACATCACTCTTTTAGCTAATTCATACTATGGATGTTTTATTATCATTATTATGTTTTAAATTATTTTGCTGAGTGTAGGCTTAACTTCAGTATGCATGCACATCTTAAGGCCACAATCGAGGTTGACTCATAGGATGTTGGTATCAAGGACTGCAAGCATTTTGCTGATTCTGGCAGCAATTTCTACTGCTGATTCAATCTTTGGCGAATGGATGCGTATAATCCAGCTCATGTCATTGAAGGTTGAATTGCATGAGTGTGAATCTGCCACAAAAAATGGCAAAGATGATTAGAAACATGTAAAAGAATCAAAACCTACATTTTATAATCGAGAAATTCTCGAGGCTCAGCTAATGCATGGTTTGAAACTCGGTGGAAAATGACCCTCTCCTATATCTTTCTTCACTTAAATACTAAAATTTTGTTGTAGTAAGGTTCGACGACTAATATCAAGCATTGCGCTCTTACTACTGAACCAAATCTCAATGGACAAATAAGAAACATACTACCTTAAACAAAGAACTTCCCCAATAACACAAAATAGCCCCTTGTTCTATCCAGCTTTAAAATTACTGGATATTATTATATTGGAAAGAAAGAACAAATTTCAATTTGACTTCAAACTCGAAGATACACAAAAAAATATTTCAGTATTTGTTTGTGGTTTTCAATCATGGAGTTTAGTTAAAATTCGAGGTTGGTTTGTTGTTTGCGGTCTCAATTTTGGAGTTTGATTGCTGCCCAGTCAAGGTCGTCGTTCGTTAGTTCCGATTTAAGTGTTGTGCAAGGATCCGGTCTAAGATCGTCCATCCTGTTGGGTTTTGTGTTTAATAATATCAATTGAGGTCCGTTTCTAAATCTTATGCTTCAAATCTGTTCGTTATTTGTTATTGTGTGAGTGAATTTGTGTTGTCTTCCCTGAATGCACTCTTATGATTGAATTTCATGTGAGTTTCCAATTTGCTTTATATTTTGTTTTGTTCGTCATTTTAGAGCTTAAATGGATTTTTAATGTTAAGAAAAGCTGATGTTTGAACTCGGTGTTTTCGTAATTAATTACTGAAATCATTTCGTATGGGTCATGTTGAATTGATTTGTATGATCAGTATTGTTGGGGCGATTTGTAGTCGTATCCTATTTTTATGCCACCTTTTATTAACCTATACCTTATTTTTAAAAATTATTAATTTCGTAATCAACTAACAAAAAATTCGTATTAATATGACCATTATACCCTTTCCAAAACATATAAAAGATGCATCAACCATACCCAGATTCAAATTCCAGAGCCGTATCTCCTTCATCACTCCGTCTCTCCTGAGATCGCCTATCGCAAACCATATTTGAATCATATTCAAATTCAAAATTACAAAATACATTGCAAGTATTCAAAATTTGTTTCACGAACTTCACTGATATGCTGAATTTGCATTCTAAATCTGTTTGACGTTCACTTCTAACATTCTAATCCGACAAATATGCTGAAATTGTTGGTTTATTTGCTAAACAAGCTGAAGTTATTTAGTTCATATCTAAAAACATCATTAAAACGAGTTATATGAGTGTGATCATTGTTTATTTGCTAAACAAGCTGAAGTTATTTAGTTCATATTTAAAAAATTCAGCAAAACGAGCTGAAGTTTTCCTCCTACACTGGTTAAATATTAAACATAAATTAAAATTTCATATTGCAAAAAAACTTAAGCATTAGTTGCTGAAGATTTTTACGTAATCTGTAAAAACTTCAGCAATATGAGCTGATGAAGTTTTCCTCCTACACTAGGTAAAAAAAACATAAATTAAAATTACATATTGCACAAAAAACTTTAGCATATGTTCTGAAATTTTAGTTAATATTTAAAAACTTCAGCAGGAAGAACTGAAGTTTTTCAGTTAATCTTTAAATACTTAAGCAAGAAGAGCTGAAGTTAATTATTTCCTCTGCTATTTTTGATTTTGAATATAATTAATATTAAAAAAAGGCACAAAAAACTTATAACAAAAACTGAACATTTCATTAAACATTAAAAGGATAAATTAATATAAATAACAAAAATAACAAAAGAAAAACTAATTGTCCATATTATCATCATCGGCGTCGTCCGCATCGTCGTCACTACCAGATGGACGAGCATCTTCATCAGCAAGATTATCAAATCTTGCATACATCACAAGCGTATCAAGCTTGTTGTTGATTTCTTCGAGCTTCATGTCGTACTTGTCTATGAGCTCATCCAGTTTCAACTCAAAGACCTCTATAATGTTTGCTTGATTTCTTCCACTATTTGCTTGATGACAACGTCTATTTTTCTCCTTTTTGTATTTTATGTCTGCTAAAATATATGTGTTTGAATGAATAAACTCTCAAAGTATAGCGTGTTTTTATTGGGGGGAAAACTTCTGCATGGTATATGAAAAGGCAAAGAGGAATTTTAAACGTTGTCTAAAGAAAAGCGTGCATGAATGTGATAGGAATGTAATTATTATACTAACACATACCCCCAACGGAATATAATTACTACTTTGATTGTCTTTATTATGTTCACTCACGTCTACTATGCAATTAATGTTGAAACATGCTCAAGTTTGTTGAATTCATTTTCTAAAACTTCAGCTCAATGTGCTGAAGTTATTTAGTTCATTTCTAAAAACTTCAGCACTTGATAAGCTGAAGTTTTTCTCCTGGACTCGATAGTTTTTGTCCTAAAGCTTATTGTTGGAATCCTGATTTCAAATACTTGGATCATAATACAAAACTTGTTCTGCTTAATAAGCACATATCATTCAATAGTTTCCTGAAGAAAATTAGTGAAGTTGCAAATATTGATTCAACCAGATATGTACTAAAAGTATGGTTTGATATCAAACTAAATACAAGCAAAGGAATGCTTGTAACTTCAGATGAAGAACTCAGTATGTGTATACATTTGCTTACAACTGATTCAGCCTACAAAAATTGCCATTTCGTCATCGAAAAAATACAACCTTCAGAATCTGCAGTATTCAACCAATCTCTTGCATATGCGATAGATTCAGAACCTGAGGTTGACTATCAACATGAAGTACGACAGCCAATAAAGGAAGTAGACAACGGGCAACAACCTTCTAACATTACAGCTGCTTCAGAATATATAGTGCTGCCACAATTACCCCATCCTTCAATAAATTCATACCAGTTTGTCGATGACCAAGAAGAAGAAGGACATCTAATAATGCAAATTGACAACCAACACACAATCCAACAAAGCTTTTTGTTACCTTCTTCAATGATAAGAAACAACGAAGATGAAGTAAACATGGAACTTATACCGATAACATCAGATAGAATTGAAGAAATTGTTGAAAGTTCTTGTGCTTCTCATAAATCAAGAAAAAGAGTGAGGAGAAAGGTGAAAGAATCTCCACCATGTAAAATACTTAGGCACTATGTGTTGCCTGAGGAAGTAAGAGCTGGATCAATCTTTGAGAACAAACAAAACATGACTAAATTTTTCTGCTGCTTGGAGATAAACCAGAAAGTTGAATTCACTGATGTTAGATCATGTTCCAAGAGATACAAGTTGAAATGCATCGTGGAAAAATGTGGTTGGAATGTACATGCTACCAGAATAAAAAGTTTCACACTATTCAGGGTGATAAAATATCATAACATCCATGAATGCTTGGTTGATGCAAGAAAATCAAATCAGAAGTATGCTAATTCAAATTTTATAAGTGAATAAATTATAGAACATGTTCGAGACAAAAAGATAGAGGTTACACCAGCCTTTGTAGATAATGAAATGAAAAAGAAATTTGGAATTGACATCGATTATCACAAGGCATGGCGTGCTATTCAAAAAGTTATTGCTTGCATAAGGGGAACACCTGAAGAGAACTACCAGATTCTTCCTTCATACCTACACATGATGGTGGCCAAAAAACCAGGAACGTACACAAGCATAAAAAGAGATGCGCAAAATAGGTAAGCAAAACAATACTAAACATCAGCTTGAAGTTTCAAATGTTCCTATTTGAAAAACTTCACACCTTATGATTTGTTTTTTTAGTGCTTCATTGTACAGAGTTACTTACATATCTTTACTCTTGCGGCATCAGTAGCTGGTTGGTCCTACTGTAGACCCGTTATTACAGTACATGCAACGTTTTTAAAGTCCAAATATCGTGGTGTTATATTTGTTGTTGTATCAAAGGATGCAAACAATCAAATCTTTCCTCTATGTTTTGGTGTAGCAGAATCAAAAAACAATGAGGCACACATTTAGTTCTTCGGGGAAATGAGAAAAGCAATTCAAGTCCGTTGTGAACTGATTTTCTTTTCAGATAGAAATCAATTGATCGCAAATGGGATCAAGCCTCTCTCATTTTGATTTTTCTCTCAACTCACTGTTGCCTTATGGTGCCCGCGAAGGTTTTCACCAATAAGACTCTCTCATTTTGATTTCTCACATCTTTCATTGCCTTGAGGTATCCGTGAAGGATTTCATCAACTAGATTCTCTCATTTTTTTATTTCCTTGATAAATGATGCCCCTGATATGATTCAACTTTATTCACTTGACTTGGCATCTCTCGAAGATTGATCGGAAGGTATTTCTTTGGACAGTAATGCAGGATTTTGGATGGGATTTAGAAAGAAGGGTATAAAGGCTCAAAATAATTCAACGTGGGTTAAAGAACTATAACTTTCGGAATCATATTTCTTACAACAACCATAACTTCTGCCCCAGTTTCATTCTTGGGGATTCTTGGATTTTTCTTTTGTTATGACTGAACCTCAGAGAGGCTGCCTACGTACCCTTTCGGGATCAAGTCAAACGTAGTTCAGGCCATAAAATCGCTTCATTGCTGCGATGTTTCTTTTCTTCCATTCTTCTTCTCTTTTTCCTTTCTTTTCTCTTTTTCTTTCTTTTTTTCTTCTTTTTTCTTTTCTTTTCTTTTCTTTTCTTTTCCACTGTTTTTCTCTTGTTTCTCCGCTTGATTTCCCGCTCGCTTCTTGAGTTTTGTTTGTTAGTTCCGAAAGAGGGGTACGAAAGAAAATATAATAAGGCTCAAAGGGATAACAAAGGATAAAGTGTTTGGATAGCAGAACAAAATGTCTTCGTCATTCCAATCTTCAAAACATACCAAGTACAAAAATGCCTTTTGACTGATTCACGTATTTGCCTTCTGTGTTTGCCGATTCCTAGTGCCATTGGACAACAATCTCGGTACCACGAATGGTCCCTTTAGACTTGGGACATTCTTGCCTTTGGCTTTAAACCGATGAGGCATGGTGTATTTCCACAATATTTCTTTATGTTCTATTTTCCCCAGTTTAACTTGATTCAAGCTTCAAAGTATTCCAGTATGTTCTTATTTCTTTCGAGTGCCCTCACATCTTCAACATTGTTTCATTGCTAAACTGACTTTTAAACAACTAGGCCAAGAATTATGTGTGCATGTCATGTCACTAAAATCAGCATGAAAAGAATTGTAAAAATAACTAGAACTGGCAGGAAATAGAGAATTGCATTAGACATGATGGTGAAAAGGGTTGAAACAATAGAACAAGCGGACTAGACTAGAATTACAAACCTAAACGGCACTAAACAAGCTTATTACTAAACAAAGCAAAGTGGAAATATAGAAGGGTTTAACTCCCAAGACAGTGTCCGGATTACAACCCTGAAATAACCCGGACCATCAGAAATGAGACCAAAATGGAGCGTCTTCCCAATTATCACGACCGACATCCTAGCCACTGAGTTTCACATCAATATTGCCAAGACCATTATTGACTTTAATCAACAAGTTCCCAAGATAAATCGCATGCTCCTTGCCATTGTTATTGACCACAATTACCCCTTCTTGAATCATTCTTTCTATTTCCCTTTTCAAAGAACGACAGTATTCAATGCTATGCCCCTGGACATTAGAATGGTACATGCATCGGACAGCAGGATCAAAGCCTTTCGCCTTTGGGTCTGGAGTATATCTAAGGAGTGGCTTAATCAGGCCAAAATATTTTAACTTTTCAAACAAGCTTGTGTAGGATTCGCCAATGGGCGTGAAATTATCCTTTTGCCTTTGTTTCCCTCCATGCCTCAGTTTTCTAGGACTGTTGGATGCTTGAAAGTGTTGTGCAGATGCACGAGAGTTTTGGGCTGCCGGTGCCTGCTTCAGAGAGTGACTTGGTGGTGGGACAAATGACCGGACATTATTTGGTGGATGGAGTGGAGTTTGGGGATGTTCACGGGGTCGGTATTGTGGTTTAAAGTGTTTAGCAAGAACGACCACCGGACCCTGTCGTCGGCGGAGGCAATGACCTGATGGTTGGACAAGATATCGGGTGTTGTTCAGGGGATAGGTTTGGGGTTGGTATTGAGGTTGAACAAGTTTAGCAAGAACGATTACTGGACCTTGTTGTGGTTGGGGCTCAGCAACACCTTTTCTGTTAATGGCAAGACCTTCCCGAGTAACCTGTTCGTTCCACTTGAGCCAAAAATCCTTAAAGCTCTTCTTGGGTTTCTTTTCCGTCTGAGATAGGGAAAGGCAGTTTGGCACAATATCTTTATTGTACTGAAAATGTCGCATAAAATCTTGAGCCATGTTACCCAATGTAAGTCATTTGCTAACATCATGACGATTATACCATTCTAAAGCTTCCCCAAACAAGCTCTTACTGAAGTATGCCATCAACAAATCATCTTTATCCCCGACACCTCTCATTTCATCGCAATAGACCCTCAGGTGAGTTACCGGATTTCCAATCCCATCGTACAAGTTAAATTTTGGCACTTTGAACCCCGTGGGTAGGAAAACGTCAAGAGATACAGATGATTCTTTGTAAGACATGTTACCATGGTCTCTCATTCCTTGTATGTACTTTAAGGATTGTTCTTTCGGCTTTATGGCTATTTCATCTCGTCCTACTTTCCCTATGACATTTTCATTTCCGGTATGAAGCTCATCCCAAGGGCTCTTCCCGTATTCATTGTTGAGGGTAGTGGATATGACAGGAAACATTGGTAGTGGCGGGGGTGGTGCCTTCCCAGTCGTCCAGGCTTGATACATATCTGCCATGTGTCATCTTAACATCCGCACCTCTTCACTCAACCCATTATCAATCAACTGAGGTCGGGCACCGATATTAATCAATTCAGTTCTGTTGTCGTTCGCCATTGCCTTTTGTCCTTATGTTGCAACGAGGGATTACCGTTTTAAACCACAAACCAACCACCTTTCTGGAATGACAAAATGAAGCCACCACGTTAGCATTAGAGTATTTAGCTTATTGATTTTTTTTCTTTCTTTCTTATTTTTCCGCTATTTTCTTTTCGTTTTGCCCTTTGTAGTTTTTCCTTTTTTTTTCTTTTCTTTTTGTTATGGTCGAATCCTACGTAGATTGCCTACGTATCATGACCCCGCATGAATCAGACTGAGCGTAGTTCTTGCAAATTAATGCAAAAAATAAAGAGATATTTATTTGGATTTTCAAATTTGTTTTCTTTGAAGGGAAATTACAGAAGCAGACTCCAACTACAAACTCGATGATTAACACTAGATCAAGGGTACATCAAAACTTCACATCTTGGGGCCCGTGGGGCATCACTCAGCATCTCCACTGGCTTCCGCAAGACTGAGAATGTTTCAATGTCAACTGAGACTATTTTTAACAACAACTAGCAATGTAATGACTTATTTTGACAAAGTGGCTATTTTTGCAAAATTTCGTTTAAGAAACTACAAACTTAATGATTAAAAACACATCAAAATTTCTCATCCTGGGGCCCGTGGGGCATCACTCGGCATCGCCACAGGCCAG